>CAEMYA010002118.1:875361-887247 GCA_903131615.1 Diplodus sargus
AAAAAAAAAAAAAAAAAAAAAAAAAAAAAGACATGTACAGATGTGTTATTTTGCTGGACCAACAGTGAAAATCCCCAAGACATCCAATTTACATGATAAAGAGTGAGAAGAGCAGGCAATCTGGGACAGTAGAGGAGCCAACACCAGAATTCTTAGGCACCTTTAAAACTGACTAATGTATTAAAAGTCTTTCTTTGGACCAACTGATGAGTAAGCTGGTCATTTCAGCTCTGAACATCACTGCATGGTAAAGACATAATTACTTTCTCAATTCTCTATTAAATTGACAGTTAAATCACTTGGTCTGTTAAAATGTCCACTGTAATCTCTCAAAGCAAAAGATGACATCTTCGCATTGTGAGTTTTGTGAAGCCAACAGTCCTAAACCCAAAGACATTCATTGTATTATCATGGAGATAAGAAAAACAAAATCAACACATCTGAGAGGCTGGAATGTTTGGTACTATATTCTGAAATATTAGTGAAATAATCAAAAAGTATCAGAATTTGCTGGTTTGTTTCTCTGTTGATAACCTAATCTATGAATAAACTCTCTTTATTTTTTATACATCTGTAAAATAGATTATGCTTCATGTAATGTCGTTTTAAACAGCTGAATGTGTTGCTTAATAAAGTCTGGCAATGCATCAGTTTCTGTTACAGATGGAGTCACGAGAATTTGGGCTTCTGGTACAAATGAGGTCAGGGGCCACAAACAGTCCAGACCCTGATTGTACACCCTCCTTATTTTGATGTGGCTGGAGTCGCAGTGTTAATCAGGCTCTAGTTAAACACGTGGTTTGTTGTGGTTAAATAATGGCACTCAGTGTTTGGTGATGACAGGCTGTCCCTGGCAGCGGAGGCCATTGTGCAGCCTGAGCAGAGCCGCCTCTCTGATGCCGGACTGACTGAGGCCGCTGGGCATCTCTGGCTGCTGCTAGCTTGTGGCTAACAGATCCCATTGTTTTCAATGAGGGATGCTAACACACATATATAGTGATATTCCAATTAGAGTGTGGAATAAGTGTGGGAATGTCATAATGATATTTTGACATTAACTCAACACAGAAAAATAAAATAATTCATATTGTCGTGTCAATGCTGCCGGTTACATCTCCGAGCGAGCTAGCGCTGCCGTGCAGCCCAACATCACCTGAGCAGTTAGCTTGCTATAAATAATATGTCATCTCGTTATTACTTTCAAGGTCGGCACAATAAATTCAGCCATTTTGCTCACTGAAACAAATCGGCTGGTTGAAGATTGTACCCCCCGCACAGCCTTACTGACTCCGGGGGCTCCGGCTGGTCTGTTCCGCGGGTCTGCGGGGCTAACAGGCAGCTACACTGGCCGCCTGGCTGCATCCAGGGGCAGCAGCTAGCTAACGGTAGCTAACTGACCTGCCCAGCGTTAGCTAGCTGGATAGCAGCGTTAGCCGCGGTGATTTCACAAACAAACCCGCTGTATATCAGAGGGGATGTTCTCGTTTGTTGTCCCTCCTCCAGCCTTTTGCTGAGAGAGGTTACTTCTGAATAAATATGAATGCATCACAGGCTAATTCATAGCCAGAATCAGTGCTAGCGAACAATAATAATAGCGGTGATGATAATAACGTCTGACCGGCCTGTGAGCTCTCTGAGCAGCGTGAGAGGAGGAAAACACGGCGGGATGCTGCGGGATGGATCAACCCGGACTAGCTAGCTACCACAGACAGGGAACCACCAAACAAACGGTCATTTTGCTCAATCTCAGCCGGCTGGCACGCTTACCTTGTCGGACAGCACCTCCAGGTGACAGGGTGAAGCTGCTCCGGTGGATGCAGCGGGCGGGCAGACAGCGGCGGTGCTCGGTGTATTGACCCAGTATTATTAAAGAGCAGAACGCACCGCTCCGCCTGCCGCCGCCGCTGTCAGCACCAAACCGACCACAATGAATTAAAGTCTGATTTTAACCGCACACAGCGGGCACTGCAAGGTCCGGGGCACACTTAAACATCGGCTACAATCAATGTCCAGTGTCTCGATATTATTAAAAACATAATAATAGAGAATCTGCGTGCACACGCCCGTGAGCGTCAGGCATTCATAAATAACATTTACGGTGCCAGGCAGGAGGAGGAGGGGCGGTGCTACACCTCATCACCAGCACCTGCCAGTTATTCACTTTATTTCATTTTTTTTACATCCTCACTCCAACAAACATCGGATTCTTAAAGTTGAAATATTACAGAAATAGATAAAATTCAGCAAATGTGAGAATAAGCCGTGAAATGGTGAAGGATCATGGGAGTTGTAGTTCAGACCCTGATCACACCAGCTTGTTTACAGCAGCAGATCTGCGGTCTCATGTGCCTGTCAGTCATTCCTCCTGTTTTTATTTTATCATCCAGACATTCAGGAGAAAAGATAGTGTGCGACTGCTGCAACCAATTGACAAATACACACAAACGATTGATTTGAAGGTTTACAGTTACAATACAGTTCAGACTGATGCGGTTCGGCAGCAGCAGCAGCAGCACACCGTGTGGACGGAGGAGACACTTTCATCCTCCCCATGATCAGCTAAAATAACCTCACATGTACTTTAACCTGCTCCTTATATCATTACAATGTAACTAAGTAAATTTACTCAAGTACAAATTAAACGTAGGCCACAAAATCATTAAGATTTTCACACAGAGCATAGCTTATAAAATTACCCTTTGTTATAAATTAGATAAGATTAAACTTTTAATCTAATTATTTTTCAACAGTTCACTGCTCCAGCTAAGGATGTGACTAATTATTTTCATTGTCTATTAATCAGCTCATCACCTGATGAATCAATTAGTTGTTTGGTCTGTAAACTGTCAGAAAAAGGTTTTTAAAAAATGACTCAAGATGACATCCTCAAATGTCTTGTTTGGTGCTCAACCCAAATGTATTCAGTTTACAGAGGAGTGAGGAAACCAGATATTATTCACATGTAAGTTGCTGACATCCGAGCGTTTAGATTTTTTTCCTCTTCAAACAGATGTATTACTTGACAATTAATCAATTCATTTCCTGTTTTTCCCTTTGGATTATTGCAATAATTTGAATTCATGTGTAACAATGTTGAGGTTTGGACTGTTGGTGGTGGACTGTACTAACACAGTGATGGTGTCACTTTGGTTTGTTAGAAGTCTGGCCACAATGACCCAAACAATCAATTGATTAATGGAGAAAATCAGCAGAGTGAAAACAATCATTGGTTGAAAATGAGCTCCACTTCAACAACTACGCCAATAAAATCATTTTACATTAATACATCATAATCTCATGATATATAAAAGTACAACAGTCACAGGAACACATTTACTGCATTGAGTACTTTTACTTTGTATACGTTTCATTTCCTTGAGTACACTTACTTTTAAGTAACAAGTAATCCAGGTTTGACTTGTAGCAGTTTCGTTTTAACATACAAGTACTTTTAGTTAAGTAGAGGATCTGAATACATCCTCTACTATGCCATCTTTAATTAGTTAAGTATCTTGTAAATTTGAGTCTGCTGATAAACTATATAACTCATGAAATATTGATTTAGAAAATGAAGGTGGTCACATTTGTAACTTGAGTAAAAACGTGTTGAGAAGTTTAAAGTCATGATGCTTGGCAACAATTCGCTGTGATAAATGCCACATAAGACAACTTCAAATATTCTAAAATGAAATAAGTAGCTCAGTTTGAATTTATAACACTTTATTTACATCTTTATTAATCACATCTTTCAGCATTGCTCTTGAATTTCAAGCAGCACAAAATGACAAATTGAGAAACACAAAAAGTAAAAAGAAATCTCACAACACAAAGCGACAGCCTTATCTCCTCCATTAATCAGGATTTTGTTTTTGAGAAAAAACACGGAGGTAGAGAGAGGAGGAGCTGGAGCCTGATCCAGACAGACAGCAGAGCATGAAGGTGATGGTGGAGCAAAGACAACAACAGCCTCCAGAGAGGCAATAAAGTGACAAACAAAATGAACAGACAAAATAAGTGACTTCAAGTACAAAAAAAATAAAATAAAAAAAAAATATAGCAGATTTTCCTCCAGTGCAGGTTCAAAATAAAACATGATGCAGGTGAGAAGAAGTGCTCCATTGGATGAAGTTTAACATAAATATATAAGAGTGCAATCTATGGTACCATGCTCAGGTCAAAGTGTTCAGCTGTCAGACCTGTGATGCGTTCAAGAGCAGCCGGGAAAACTCATACATTTCCATGGCTGAAGGAGAGGAGGGGTGCTTCCTCTCAGCACTCCTCCCAGAAGAGATCCTGGAGGGGTGGATGTAACTCTGATCAAAGACTAATCACATCCCTACTGTTGTTATCTTAAAAAGACAAATGGACTGGATACTGGAAACCACACACAGAAATGTTACGCCAACACATTCAGGATCAACTAATCAAGGTCCAGACAATAAGTTCAAGTTTCCATGATTATGATGAGCGAGGAGTTGTGCAAGTCGGACAGGTGTAGAGTCGGTGATGATCAGTACGGATTCCACAAGAGCTGGTCAGAAAAAACAGGAACCTGCTGGTCATCAGACCCGAAATCTAAAAGAAAAACAGCAGTGTGATGAAACCTGTGCAAACAATTAAGACATGGAGAGGTCAAAGAGCGTGCCCACAAAGAACATGGCAGTTAGTTGACCTGGTTGTCCTTAAGCTACTCTATTTCTAAACTCCTGTGTTGTCATGGCAACACTTGACCCTTAACCTCACCTCGGGCTTCGTCAGCCTCCAGCAGGAGGCGGAGCCAGTCAGTCATGTTGTCGTTGGTGGTCAGCTGACTCCTGAAGGAGTGGCTCAGGCCGGGTGGAGGACGAAGAGGCAGGTGGCTTCCCTCCAGCTCCTCATGAGAAGAAAAGATAAAAACTGATCATGGTCTATAGATAGAACATCACAAATTAACTCATAAAAAAGACAAACTGGTCATTAAGAGCATTATTTAAGTTCTGTGGTGTTACAGGTGACGGTGGACTGTTCCAGGGTCCAGGCAGCTCCAGCGATGTCACATCTGACAGAGGAGACATAGAGGAGGCTTTGGAGGCTGCTGAAGTCTCCTTCTCTCTCTGCTTGTCTCCTCCATCCCCACAAAGGTCAGAGGTCATCTTTGCCAGTTGGCTCTGCCTGCAAAAATATCCTCATGAAATCTGGCTGAAGGTTCAGAGTACAATTTTTAGACTTTTCCACAAAGGTGCAGAGACACTTCACTAAAGAACTGATGACACAAATCTTAAGATATTGATCAATTCTACATCCAACCTTAAAAAGTGCATTCTACAGTGGTTTGTATTGTGTAGAAAAGCAGCAAGAACAAAACTTTTGACCATTGTTTAGGCAAAAACCACAGATTCCTTGATGTCATTAAGACAATTTATCCAGATTGTTGCAATATAAAAGGAAAAGGATGAAGAGCCAGCAGAAGAAGAAACAGAATAAGAAGAATCTCTAGCTTTGTTTTTTTTGCATTACTTCCACCTACAGTTGCTCCACTGGGTCCTGTGTGTCGGCGGTATCTGGCTGGGTGTCCGTCGGAGGGTCCCACAGGTGCAATGCTCGCCTCCATAGACGCACCTGCATGTCCCAGGAGCGCCGACTGTACTTCCTGTACTTGTTGGGAGTGGACGGGTGGAGCTTAGGATCCCGCAGGTGTCTAAGAAAGAGATCAGAGTTTAAAAAGCAGATACACCTCATTTACAGACTCTTTATTGTCTCCCTTTGCCTTTCCCGTTTGCCAAAATGGCCATTAGCAGTGTACCCATCATACAACCATCAGTGGATTGATAAAGAAAACTTAAAAACGCCTTTTTTCTGTGCAAGTCACACTGATGATATCAATGTGTATTTCATGTCTTCGTGTACACGTCACTCAGTTATTACGCTGAGAAGAAGTCTGGTTTTTACTGAGACTTTGTTTATACAGACTCCGCTGCGTTTTCTCACCTGGGGATTTGCTGCAGGTAGTTCTGGTATCCGCTGGTGTTTTTGCCATATTGGATCTGTTTCTGCCGCCGCTTCAGAACGGCAGCGTTGGTCTCTGTGTTTGCCGGGTCAGGGAGGCGGGGGTAGCAGCGACCGATGGAGGTTCTGGGAGGACATGAGAGTCACAAGAGGACAGAAACCAGACAGGGGCTTGATTAACTATAAAAAGGCACCCTGTGGAGCTTTTGAAACACTCGTTTTTCTCCCCTGACATGTTTTTATCATGTGCATGAGGACGCACACCTCGAAACATGCAAATAAAGAGACAAGCTCACAAAATGAATGTATTCCCTCCCAATTCCCTTGGTTAGGCATAGAAAAGGAGGATTTTTATTTAAACTGTGGAAATCTCAGACAGAAATCTTAAAATCTGAGCAAAGAAATACAGAAACATTTTTATTTTTTGTAACTTGGGTGAAATGACCCTTTTAAAATAGTAGGGAAACATTAGGTTAAGACAAAGGTTCAGTTGAGCAGCAGTTTTCAGAGTGTGCTGACCTCTTATTATCCAAGTCGTCAGTCCCCACAGCCACACTGCTGGTTGACACTTTGAGGATGCAGCGTTCAAGGATGGACGACCTGAAGGGAGACCAAGCCAGACGAGAACAGGATCAATGAAGTTATCACCTGAATATGGTTCAGATCTGAAAATGAAATCAGTTGTTGAACCTCCGAGGTTTGTTGCTGGCAGCTCTCTCTCTTCCTCGCAGGCCACTGGCAGGAGGAGGAGACGGGATCGGAGAAACGTTACTGTGAAGAAGAAGTTATCAGAAATCAATGAATGTTCAGAGGTAAAGAACGATCTCTGGTCAGTGATTTTAATCTTGTATACAAGTCATGTCTGACCGCAGTAATAAGAGCCACAGTGAGCACCTGTTTTTCTGTAAACTAGCTGCTTCTTCTGTTATTCAAATTCAATTTGTATTGTAAAAACCTGAAAGCCATGCTTGAGTAAAAGTCTTAAGTATCTGATATTAAATGTACATTAAGAAGATGGATGAGAACATGTTTCACAAACGTCTTTAGTAAAAGTGTCGCACAGCTGTCTGATCTTGATAGAACTTGCTTTCCCCCAGGTGTGTTTCTCACCTAACCAGGCTGTCGTAGACGGAGCTGCAGCCAGGGAGGAGCCACGGCTCCGGGGCGGAGCATCCAGAGGCGACAGCCAGCAGTGGGTCGGGGAGGCCGTTCCACACAGCCGCCGACCAGCCCTTCACACAAACACACGACCACGGGCTGAAACATAAGCTGAGGACAACAACCAACATGACATCTGTTCATAGTGACAAACAAGTGTAATGTCCACAGTGCACACTGAGCCAGAGTGCTTAAGACTCCTGTAGTGTGTTTAGAATCAAACGACACAGCATACAGACTATGTAAATAGAGGAGCTGCTCACATCACGGAAAAATACTAATGGTTCACCAATACATTTTAATCTGGTTCAACTTAAAGTTTCTTTGCAGACTTATAAACAAGAGCCAACTGAAATGGGGTTTGATAATTAGTTGAAAGTCACGAGTTTTGAGTAAAAACAACAGTGTTTGAAAAAAACTTAATAAAATCATTGACGTATTAAGTTAAATCAACGACTGTTGAGTCATACCAACAAACATCTGACAGTTTTAAGATGATGCATTCTTTTCATAAATAGTCAGATGAGCTCCGATGTCACGGTGAAATGTCTGATGAGCTGATTAAAAATATAAAAAGTTTGTTTTTTTTACTGGGTCTTAAAAGTGAGTTTATCGCAAGAGATTACAGGACCATAATTTCAGTCTCAGTTTAACATCCTTAAAATATCAATTAAAAATCATAGAAGAGTACATAAGCTATACGTCCTGTTTCAGATGGTTTATACAAGTAAATGGATATACAGTGTAAACATTTTGCTTTTTGTGTGTGAATATGGGTCCTTTAGATCACCATTAACATTTATCAAGACATTGGACACTTTAAATTAAGTTCTTCAAATGTCAAACTTTAAATGACTGTATGCAGCTTATGGAATCATGATAGATTTACATACAAGCTTCACTGCTTTATGTTAATTATCAGGCACTTCCTGCTCTTGGCAGGACCGCTTTTACTGTGAAAGGCAGACGCAGGAAGTGTGAAGTTTATTTCTAGCATTTAATGTGCGTCCGTTTAAAATTGGTCTCAAGTTTTCTTGACATTTGTAACATTTTAGCATTTTACATTTAGTTATCTGTGCACTTTAGAGGTATTTTAGAATTCTTGATTTGGTATATTTTAACCAAATACAATTTAAATATTTGAACACTATGCCCTACATCCGTGTAGCCATTTATATAAATCTCTTAAATTTCATTATAAAGATATTTCCTGACTTGGAATACATTTACATTAATATATTTCTTTACCCTTTAAACGTGCAGGTGTTTCAGGTATTTTACAGCCCTGAGTTCTGCCTGCAGGAATCAGCCCAGGGAAACACATTCGAGTGTGAACACATGGTGACACCTGAACAAAAGATAATCTCTTTTTATCGTTCCGCTAGATTTACCTGGACGGAAAGAAAATGTCCAGAGAGTGAGTATCCCCGGTGGAAAAGACGCTTTAATTTTAAGACAAGCTATGCGCGTGTATTCCGGGTATTGGTCGGGACAGGTGATGTCGGTTGTAAAAATAAAATCTCTCTGTTGATTGAATGAATATCTAGTGTCTTCCTAGCTCTTGTTACCTGGAGGAGAGCAGCGGGCTCTGAGCTGCCGTTTCCACTCCACTGGTTGACATTTTTTTGCAGTTTGATTTTGGCGCCTTCGCTTCAGATGGACAGACGCCATTGTTCCGCTTTCACAGCTTTTTAATGAGCCGCACCTGAGGGGGGGGCGGGGCCTGCTGCCACCGCACGCTTCACCTGGGCACCCGCAGCCGGCCTGGTGAGAAGGTGGGCAGATGGTGATGATGATGATAGAGGAAGGACGGTCAATAACCTGACTCAAGTATCTACTGTTATCAGTGAGAGATTAATATTACATGCTTTGGTAAAAGTAGAATATCACAATGTAAAATACTTTAGCAGTAGCCCATATCAAAAGTAGCTTCAAGTGCTGTCTTCTTAGTACGAAAGTTGATGTTGCAATTGTTCACAGTTAAGAGGATATTCTACATGAAAAATAAAGATATGGGCTAAAATAGCATACCCTGGCACTTATTCTTTGTTTTAAGGTATTTTTTTGTTTTTTCCATTATTCTCTACTTTTCCACTGTCTTCACTTTTCTTTCTTTATTTCTTTCTTAAAATTCTCTATTAGCTTTATCATACAATACTATGGTATATCTTAAATAGTGTGATTTCAGTCATTATACAACATTGTTGTGTAAAGTAGCCTATATATTATAGTGTTGTGTTAGATGGCTTTTCTGTTTTGTTAGAGAAGGTTGATAATCCGTAAAATCCAATTCTTAACTACCCTCCCTGTCTCTCCGCTCCAGCAGGTGGCGGTGTCCACTTTTTAAAGACCAACTCTAATTTTACGACTGCCGTATTTTGTGACTGAATGAACAAGATGGCGTCAGGCAGTGGGGTAAGTTCCTCATCTGAGCTTGTTTTTTGTGTTAAAAAAGTACAATTACTCGATTGTTTCGTGACTCTGATTTCAGTCAGGATGTGTTTATTTAACAGGGATGCTAACGGTTGAGACTGAATCTGTTTAACTAGTTTAAAAACCCGTCTCCATCGACGGCTCGTTAGCTAGCAGCTAACTGACTAGCTAGCCAACTTAGTCCAATCAAAACAAAGTAAAAAAAAAGAAAATTTTGCCGACGTTTTCTTCACGTTATTATGCTGCTTTATACACTTCTCTCTTAATTTGTTTATTTGTGTCCACCAACATCGTTGAAATACAATGAAACACTGTTAAATGTTCCCTGTGTTCCGCGAGCATCTACAACAATGACATTTCCGGCCATATATCTCATGATAAAAGCGTCATCATCACAATCTCATCAACAGAACACTCTCTTTTCAGTTAAAATATACCTGTTTCATCTGTGTTGACAAATGCCTGCTATCAAGACATAAAGCAGAGCAATATCATACAGAATGTACATGAAGTGTGTAATATACATATTAACCTGGCAAAATACAGTCCTGTTATATATGGCTGTAACTATTATTTGCACTGCCAATTGCTGTGTACTTTCCATGACACAACATGTTAATTTATAATTGAAACTTTCTCCTGACTCTGTTTTTCTTTTTCTTCTTCTAGTCCAGTAAAAATGACTTCCGTCGGAAGTGGGACAAAGACGAGTATGAAAATCTTGCTCAGAAACGACTGGCTGAGGAGAGGGACAGAGAGAGGAGAGATGGTGAGAAGATAAAACGTATAGAAAGTTGTTTTAGTCATCTGCTGAATATATATTTAGTTCTTCATGTTCAGCATACTTACAGGAAATGATTAATATAGAGGTGTCATATATCTTTTCTTTCTGTACTCATCATCTTACTTCCTTTTTTTCCTCTCTTGTACATAAGGAAATACTGGATGTAATTGTTTTTCCCTTCCTTTGCTATAATTACTCTTTTTTCCAATTACTCTTCTAAAAGACAAAAACAAAAATCAAGAACAATGTTGTAAAACTAAAACTGGTGATTAAGCCTGAATCTTCACGTTGGAGAAATCAAAACAACAGTTGTGGAAATGGATCATTTACATTGTTTAATTAATCATAATTAGTCAATTTTGCGATCGACTGACAGATTTCATCTTGCTCTCTCAGGAAAAACTGCCCCACCAGTCAAGCGGGACCTCCTGCGTCACAGAGACTACAAGGTGGACCTGGAGTCCAAACTGGGGAAGACCATTGTCATCACAAAGACTACTCCTCAGGCTGAAATGGGCGGGTACGAAGAGTTTCATCCTTACTGAATCTGATGCTGTCCCCAGTACCAGATTTAATGTCACTGTTTGATATCTTTACTTTTAGCCTTGTTCTGATTGGCTGATGTCTTCTCTTCCAGTTATTACTGCAACGTCTGTGACTGTGTAGTGAAAGACTCCATCAACTTCCTGGATCACATCAACGGGAAGAAACGTGAGTTCACATCTGTGAAGTGACTGTGAGGATAAACAAGTTAAGTTATTATACTTATTATAAGTGTGTGTGTGTGTGTGTGTGTGTGTGTGTGTGTGTGTGTGTGTGAGCAGATCAGAGGAACCTGGGGATGTCGATGCGAGTTGAGCGCTCGTCTCTGGATCAGGTGAAGAAACGTTTTGAGGTGAACAAGAAGAAGATGGAGGAGAAGCAGAAGGAGTACGATTTTGAGGAGCGCATGAAGGAGCTGCGGGAGGAGGTGAGGATGGACACGCTGCCTCCTGGACAAGAAGTGATGATGATCTTAGGGTATTGTCTTCAAGATTAACCATTGAAATGTTTCCTGTTTTTTTGTTTTTTCCTCAGGAGGAGAAGGCGAAGGCCTACAAGAAGGAGAAGCAGAAGGAGAGGAAGCGTCGGGCGGAGGACGACGTTGACTTTGAGGAGGACGATGAGATGGCAGCTGTGATGGGTTTTTCAGGCTTCGGCTCATCCAAGAAGAGTCACTGACGCTCTGCAACTCGACAACACTATGAGGACCACCACGCACCAGGACAGGAAACTGGTTTAAGCTCTGACACCCTCCGTCAGCTGGAGCTTCGGATCAGAATGAGACTGTAAACACTGGAAGGAGGAGTCCTGCTGCAGCCTGAAGACATTATTCCACAGACTGGGTTCAGACTTTTAAACTGGAGAAAATTCCGTCTTTTATATAACCAGGCTTTTATTTTGGTAGTTTCATCCATCACTCTGTCAGTTCTGATGCAATCTTTAATTCAGCAGCTTCCTGTCAGAAAAAAGTTTTGTATTTTTTT
>CAEMYA010002118.1:887274-899641 GCA_903131615.1 Diplodus sargus
TTTTAAATAAACACAGCAGGTCATAGGCTTGATAGTCAGACAGGACTTTGGGTTTGGATTTTAATGTAATGGCTCACTTGTCAGTCCCAAGTGAAGCTGCTGAACGAAAAGCTTATAAATGACGGGGAACATGGACAGAAGGGCAAAAATAAGACCAAAAAAAGCTGCAAAAGTTTCCTTGATGTTGGTAAGAAAATGATTGCGACACATTATAGGTCATGCAAGTTATTAATTAAAAACACAAGAAGAAACAGTTTTAGCTCATCATTTTCATACAAAAACACATTTAAATAAGTTAAGAAAGATTCTTATTTGAATCAGAAATCCTTAGTTGGAAACTACATTTTGGATATCAAGAATATAAGCGTCTACATTGGACATGGATTGGGAGAAATAAAAAGTACTTAAGAGTTTCTGATAAGAACTGGATCATGAATATCTTCATTTAATTTTAACTTGTTAAATCTTTTATTTTTGAGGTCAAGAAGAAAGAAAAGCTCAAACAACTGCAGTAGTTAGTTTTATTGTGATGTGTCAGAACTTGTCAGTTGTATCAGGATGCAGTTTGTTGGAGAAATTCAGATTGTAATAAACACACTGATTTTTCTTTCTGATTGGTCGTTTTCCAATTTATCAGCTGCTACACCGCTGTTTGTTGTAATGAACACATCACCAAAACATGTTGGAGGGAAAAAATGGCGGACTTATGACGTAGATTCACAAGCAGGAGGCATGGTTAGTGTTAAGAATGTAAACGTGAGCAAAATCATGTCACGACTATTCAAGAGTTGATTCTGTGTTTTATAAAATATATAAATTACATCAACACTTAAACTGGTAATATACAAGAGTTTTGCTTTAGTGTATCATTATGAAGTAAATGTTGATTTTTAATGGATGTAAAATAATGAAACCAGATCAGCTGCAAACTGCTCCTCTGTGGGTAGAAGGTCACGGTCTGATGGAGCCAACTTTGACTGTGTGTGGATGGTACAAACACAGCTCTCACTTTGGTTTTTATAAGGATCCAATGAGCCCAGTATCTTGTACTCCCTCAAGTAGGAGGAAAAACCCATAATATCAAACATAATTCATTTCACGATACCCCAGAAGACAAGATGGCCTCTTAAAATGTCTTATACTGTCCATCCAAAACACAAAATATTCAGTTTAAAGTCATTTGAGACCAAACACAGCACATAATCTTACATTTATAAAGCTGTAAGCTGTAGGTTTTTACATGAAAATGACTCAAAATTATGTATTCATTGTATTTCAGTTGACCAATTGTTGCTGTGGTTTGCATGCAAGTATAATATAACTGACCAACAACCAGACTATTTTTTCTTTTCTTTCAGCTGTCAGTCTGGTTGTGAAAGAAGTTGTGTTGTTGTTGGTTTTGCGACTTGAAACTGAGTTTGATGAACAGGAAGAAGAAGAGGAAGTTTGTAGACTTTCCTCTAAACGCTTGACTGGACTGAGACGCCTGCAGCACATCATACAGACGTACCGCATTAACATGAAGTATTCTTACTGAAACACAGATAGCATTGAAAGAAAAACAAACAAATACATCAGTTCAGTTTTATTTGTTCAATATGTCTCATTGAGATCAAAATCCTGTGTTTAAGAATCATTTACAAAGTGTCACAGTTCTGGAGCAAGGGTGGGAAGGGTTATTTGTCCTAAACTTGAGCTTTGGGTCTGAGGCCCAGTGAAATCTCTGACTTTGTTAAATCTGAATTGAGGGTAACGACATTTTCAGAACCGTTGACTGACTCTTAACTTTATGTCAGTTGCCATGGAAACTTTGTCCTGCCTGCTGGCATATTTTCTTTAAAAGAACCCAAACAAGTTTCTGTCTGACACAACCTTTCATTTCCTCATTCATACAGTCAATATCAAAGCTCACAGGACCACAGTGGCACAGACAGCTTTAGTTACTAACTACTTTACATTTTTTTTTAAATTCATAAGGTTACAATTATATTCACTATCGATATATCTGCCTATCTCTATTATTTTCATGATTAATTGATTCATTGTTTATGAGATGTCAGAAAATTGTGATGCTCATTAGTATTTCCCAGGGCACAGTGACATTTTCAGAATGCTTCTTTTGTCCAACCAACAGTCCAAAACCCAAAGACTGTGGAAAAAGCAGTAAATTCTCCCATTTAGGAAGCTGGAACCAGAAAATGTTTGACGTGTTTGCTTCATACATAAGAAACGATCATTCGATTATCAAAATAATTGGCAACTACTTTTCTTTCAATTGATAAATGGACTAATGGCTCTTGGTTTGATTAAACCAGGTGTATGATCCCTTACAGCAATCATTTAATAGTGCTTTCGTGTTAGAATATGTCTGAAATGTTAAGGAGACCCTTCTCTCCAAACTTTTCACAAGGTTTAATTTGAATAACTGTTGATCAAAATCAAACAGAGCAAAGTCCAGAGACTTATAACAAGTTTGTGTGTCCTTCCTGTTCCATTAATAATCTGATGACTCCTCAGAATTATCTGGTGGAGGAGCCCTACCCTTGGACTAAACTTGTTAGCTATATATAAAGTACTTCAAACCCTCTCCACCCCCGAACAACTAGGACAGTAAAATGCTGCTCAAACATTGATGCATCAGCATTAACAGTGTAATTTGTTGCATCAGTCACCAGGGGGACAGATCTTATAGTATTTACTGCATGTAGTCTGTATTTCATTGACTGGTTGTGCCAATTGTGAAGAAATTCAGCAAACTGGACACAGGGAATTATATTTTGCAGTCTTGTGTGTACAAAGTATTATTGACAAATTATGTAATTGTATCATTGATCACCACAATTAGCAGAACACTTGTTGGCAATGTAGGTGTGTGTAAACCACAGATATGTTGCAACTTTACCTCAGGCACACAGATATGTTGCAACTTTTTTCTTTTTTTTTTCAATTTTCCATTTTTTTGTTGTCAAAAACACTGGGTTTATAATCTGGTTAGGTTTAGAGACAAAATACATGGTTAGGGTTGGAAAAAGATCATGTTTTGTCTTAAAATACCTGGTTTTGTCACTTTGAACACTGCTGGAAAGTGTTCATAAACGTGTCTGCACATGTTGAAACGGCAGCTTGAACAGTGGACCATCCTTGGCTTCTCACTTGGTCTCGCCCAGCTGTCTGTCGCTATACAGCCTAAAAATGTTGCAGGATAATTTTAAGGCCATATACACACAAGATAAAAAATGTCACCTAACACGAATTTAGGGGCTCCATAGCATTTAGTCATGCAGACTGTAAAACCTGGAATGTTTGATAATTTCCATTCTAGTAGAAAGAGAAGCCAGAATTAATTTACAATGCTGTTTAAAGAACTTTCTAAACATTATATAAGTTTAATACATTCATCTTCTCATTAGCTAATGAAAGAGTTATAGGATTAATGAGGCATGAATGTGAACATGAGGTTGTTTTAGATACCATGTGAAGCTAACCTCAATCTTATTTTCATATTAACTGTGCTGTGTTGCTGTTACCATCAGCTGTGACCGCCACTTCTGCAAGTGGTGATTTATTTCTGGATCTGTTTTCCCAGAATGCACCTCGCCCATCAGACTGGAAATCTCTGATTCACCAGGACGCGGTGTGGCATTTAAATCCACCTGTGAGTTGGTTCTGCCTCCTCCAGACCCCCATCCTTGAAGGTCTATGCGTGTTTACGATGATTGTGTTGGTTCCCGTCATGCCTGAGCTGTTATCAGGTGCAGTTTCGTAAGCAGCCAGTCATGTGACATCACACCAGAGGAGGAAGCAGTGGAGGGTTTTTCCTCTGACACTCTTAAAAAAAGACGGTCTAAAATAGTTATGTGGCAGCGACAAGGAGGTCAAACAGAAAACCTGGACAGTAAAAAAACAAAAAATGAAGTTATGAAGGTTAGAGATCCCCTACAGACATGTATTGAAGGAAAGCTCCACCAATTTTACCCATTAAAGTGTGTTTACAGGTCCTGGGGAGTTCTGCATATGTGAAACAGTTGTATCAAGCCTTTTGTGGCTCCAGAGGAAGCTGCATATAATCTGATATATTGAATGTATGTCAGTGGCAGGTTATAAAAAGCAGTCAAGTGATTTAACATTACACTCCTATAAAAGTGCTGGACTCAGTATAGACGGTTTAAAAAAACAAATGATCAGAATAGATACAGTAGAACCAGAGATATCACCTTTTTTTTCGCATGTTCTCTTTCCTCTTCAAAAAGTTCTTTCCTTCCATCTCTTCTCTGTACTCTCATAAAGTATTTTACATTTCTCCTCCATTCAGCAGTCAGCTGTTACAGTTACAATACATTACAGTGGATTTCAACAGCTCTGGGGCCTGCTGCAGCAGACAGAGAAGTAAAGACAAATCCACTCTGTGCCAGCTCTAGCTCTGGCTGCTGTCTGCCAGCTAATGCCAACAGGGTCACTCGTTGATCAAAAACACAGCAGCATCTGTTCCTCGACTTATGTTTGTTAGTCCAATTAACAGTGCCCAAGTCAAATTAGATATTTATTCTTTATCTGTTTTGAAAATTCTCCAAAAGGGAGAACGCCACAACCAACAAGAAGTCAAGTTAAGTGGCTGGAATTTAGAGCTTAGTTAACTAGTTTGTTAGTCTCGAGTACATATTTAGATGATCTTCTTCTGCATGGTGTTGGGGAGAAGTTCAGCATAGAGAATGTCTGTCTGACATGAAACTGTTCACGAAAGAGTCTGTGGATTATCTTCAGTGACTGGGTCAGGATTTCTGGAACGAGACATTACTGTTGGATTTTTTGGTGCTTTGAGCACCACTAGAGTGCCATCTAGTTCCATTATATTGGAGGGAAGGCTCACATCTGTTTGGCTGATATCTCAGAAGACTCTGTTTAAACACTCCGGGCAAGAGGGAAAATATGTGTTTTTGATTTTGAGTGAACTGTCCCTTTAAGTGTAGCACCTCAAAATGTGTTGTGTTCCAATCGTCGAACTTCATCAAAGTTACACTTTGACCCGAAAACTTGTGAATGTGAATTTAACTGACCTGAGTTTAGTGTAGAGACGTTGCAGCGATCAGACTGAACTCGCAAACTGATCTGGAGTCAGAGTTTCTTCTTCTCTTTTTTTTTTTAACAGTTTCTCGTCAGCCACCGAGCTGCAGCGAGTGGGTGCAACTGCTGCATCTGTTCCGCTCTGTGGTCAGACGAGGGAAGGAGGAGGATGCTGCCTTCATCCCCCCCTCTGCACAGTCACTTCCTCTGAGAGAGAGAGAGAGAGAGAGAGAGAGAGAGAGGATGGAGGAAAGAGAGGTTAAGAGATAGCCGCTTAGAACGAGTGGAGGGGAGAGAGAAAGAAAGAAGGAAGCCATTTTGGTTCCTCAGTGGCATGTTTGCTGCACTTTGCTTTCTTCTCTCTGGTTTCTTTGCTTGGAAATACTTTTGGAGAGATAGACAGTGGTGGGTTGATTTGAGGAAGTAAAACTTTCTGAAGACAGTTGGCTTTTTTTTAAATTCTCTGTAAGTCTTTATGAGAAGTTTGGTTTTACGTTTTCGCAGGAAGGAGTGGTGAGGAACAGGGCTGTCACACAATCGAACGGCGGACATCCGACTGAAGACGAGCAGCAGGACAGACAACAAGACTGGGAGAATAATAAAATCTAAAAGACGGTGACAACAAACTCATATCCAGGTGATGTTGGCCTCCTTTATTTAGAGCAAAAGTTTTCGGGTTTGACATCAGCCGGACGGACGTGTCTTTGAGAAGTGAGTAGGAAGCAGGATGAGCTCTGACCGAGTGCCGTCCAGGTCTGAGGTGATGGGGTGGAGCCCACAGCAGCTGGCAGACTACCTGAAGAGGGTGAGACCTCCATCCATACCCTGTCCTCCTTCCTTCCTTCATTCCTTCCTTCCTCCTCGTCCGTCTTTCATTTAACTGAGATTTGAAACTTGCTGCAGTTAAAGAACATTCAAGGCTTCGTCCGAAATTGGTGACGAAATCGGTTCCCTTCAGTGTAATGGCTGTTATCTGTGGAGCCTCTGCATCAAGATCAACACAAGTTTACTCATCTGTCAGGAAAACATTTTAAACAAATGTGGATGTTCAGCAGACTGAAACTTCCTCAGGGGGCACTGAAGAGTTAAAGAGGAGGCAATAGAGTCAAAAGTGTGACTCCTTCAAAGAGTCATAACTGAGTCAAATATGAACACACTGACTGAGACAAATATTGTCAACATCCAGTGTGACTTACACTTCACGAGGATATCATTAACTCTGATGTCCATCCAAAATAAACATCCAGAAATTCACTTAGAAATCATAGAAAAAAGACCATTCAGACCTTGCCTTCGAATCGTCACGTCAAGTTTTCTTAAGTATCAAAGTAATTCAGTGATAGCTGCCTGAACATCCACAAGTACACTGCAAACAGGAACTGCTAACAGCTAATTCGGCATACTTTGTTTTTTTTAAAAATGTGTCTGTAAAGAGAATACAGCTGACATTACAACAGCACATGTGCTGATCTTCTATGGGTCCTGATAGTTTCAATTCTTGCTGTTGGCATGTTGGTTGTAAACAGGCCTTGGTGTCTGCATGTAAGCATCTTTCAGATTAGCAAAAACATCTTATACCGCCTTATAAACACAGAACTTGCCTGAGAATCATCACGTTTTATGTTTTTTTCTAGCATTAAAGTAGTATGTAGATGTATTTACATCCGTGGTATCTGAATGCATCAGAATATGTAAGCAAGGCATGAAAGATTTTGGTAACGGAAGCCTTTTGGTTTCTGTCTGAGGTCAGAGTAGTGTTGGCTAGTCACGATTGAGTGGGTTTTGGTTGCATGCAGGTAAACAGCCCATAAAGTGAGCGAAAGAGGCTGAATGCTTTGGTTGGGAATGTACAATCTCAGAAACCATCAGCAATCGTCTGATGAAGATTTGGCTTTTAAATAGCCTTTTAAAGATGTATGCATTCATATACAGATACCGATAAGTCATCTCTCAACTCCAGCTCCATTCTCCAGTCTAAAGTAGAACCAGGTTGGGGAAAAGCTTAGTGTAACTGACATTATGCCTTTATTTAAACTTCTTTTAACAAACCATTGGTCAACATAAAAGCCTCTAGTCTACCAGCAGGAGTAGACTACTAGCAGGACTGTCAATAGACAGAGCTCCTGCCAGCTCACCACGGACTCTGAAAGAATAGCTGGCTGACTGGTTAGTGGCTCCAACAGGTGTTTGCTTGCTATCACGCTAGTTAGTGGAGCTTCTGAATTCCGAAAACGTTAGAGCAAACTGCCAATTTTTGTTGGTATCTAACACCAAAAAACTTTCAGATGTGAATTTAATCATGAAATACCATGCTGAAATCGAAAAACCTAACATTGTCGGCCTGTTTCTTTGCTGCTTTAGTGCTATGGATATGAAACCGTCAGCGGCCATGGCTGCTATTTTACTGTGTCCGTCTAGTTTGCACAATGAACAGTTAGCATCAACACTTAAGTTTGGCAGATGCCTGGAACGCCATAAAAGCTCAGTTTGTCCAGAAGAGAATTCGCTTTAAGGGAGGGGGGCTTAAAGAGACAGGAGCATTTTGGAGTAATGAGTGGAGTATTTCAGACCGAGGGCCAGTACAAGATAAATAAGGAATTTCTTTGAAAAAGGCCATTTACCCTTCTGAGGTTGAATAACACTGCGTTTCTGTGCAGATGAATCTGTCTGGCTGTGACAAAGTCGTTTTGAAGAACTCCATCAGCGGCTCCAGATTTGTGGTGAGTTCAAAACAACAGGTTCGACATTTAGGGGAAAGAGGTGAAGCAGGAGGAGGAGGAGAGGAAGGAGGAGATAAAGAAAGGCGAAGAGGAGATTTGATCATCTAAACTCAGTGTGCAGTTTGACACTTTCTCTGTTTATTTTGCAGAATCTGAGCGATAACGACCTTCAAAAATTCCCTAAACTTCACGCCCCGTGAGTACTGACAAACTGCTGATTCATATCAAACAGAAAGTATCAATAACAGCTGCTGTTTTATTTGAGGTTTTAATAGACTGAGAGGCCAAGGGAGAGCTGAAGACGATTTATTTGCTATAATAAATAAGAAAAGACACGTGTTCTGTTTTAGTGTTGATAAGTCAGAGACATTAGTCGTTTTGGTGGAGGGAAGCATATAAAGGCTAACATCTGTGTTAGCTTCTCCAATGGACTAGATTATACAGGCTTACATCTGTATGAGCCAATAGGCTAGCATCAGTGCTAGCTTCTCTAACAGGCTAACATTTGTGTTAGCTTCTGTAAGAACGTATATCTGCATTGGCTTCGTTAATAGGCT
The DNA here is from genome assembly GCA_903131615.1 of Diplodus sargus. NCBI lineage: Eukaryota > Metazoa > Chordata > Actinopteri > Spariformes > Sparidae > Diplodus > Diplodus sargus. Next base: position 895,613 of record CAEMYA010002118.1, read on the forward strand.
AACATTTGTGCTAGCTTCTCCAACATCTGTGTTAGCCTCTCAATCTAGCTAATATGTGGGTAACAACACGGAAAAGGAGACAAGATGGAGGATGTGTGGAGGCAGACAGATTCAAAATGGTTTACGGCATAAGCACATGACATCATGATTTATTAATAGAAGTGTGAATAATCTTGATGTGTCTGTCTGCATCTCCTTAGGTTGATCTCCAAGATCAGCACTGAAATCAGCAAGAAGGAGGAAAGACGAGGCCTGTTCAGTAAAAGGTCAGTCAGTCATTGTGTCTTTACTGATTTAAAACAAGCTTCACCTTTCACCTTTACTGTCACGATACAAGATTGTAGGATTGTACAGTGACATGCAGAAACACATTCACACACAGAACATCCACACGATGCTGAGCAAGTACTCAGCTTGAATGGGCATGCAGTACAGATAATGCACTTTTATATTATGATGATATTATTAACTAAAGAGGAGTCGACCATTTGAAACCCACGAGATGTGAAGGTCATGATGGAAAATAATAATTTTCATTTCTTTCTGTCTGTCTGTCTTTCCATTGCAGAACAACTCCCAAATATCATGAGCCAGGTAGGAACTCTTTTTTAATGTCATAAATTAAGTACAAACCATCTTCTTTACAATATTTATTTATATCTCTGTTTGGATTTATTTTCCGCTTCAGGGATCAAATAGCTGTTAGTTTATTCATGGCTCAACAATGGCTTTTATGGACTAAATGTATTAAATGCAAATTAAAAATGTATGATACTCATTCAATATTATACTTTATATTTTATACTTTATTGCTGTGCTAAACTATATATTCTGTGTCACCACATATCTTATATCCGATACTGTACTATATTTTGACATCATAACATCATATTTCTATATTAATACAGACAAATGTTTCTAATTTTTGGCTGGAAAAATGTCATAGTATCACATTAAGCTTATATTTCTGTATACTGTATGTACTTTACAGTACTCTACAGTTTCTATTAATTTTATGAACTGAGCGGATTTTTTCACCTTATGTGTGTATTCTACTAATCTCTCAATCCCCCCTCTGAGGATCAAAAAAGGTTTATCTTGGTTGTATAAAATGTCAAAATATATAGATATTAGTATTTTCACATGTGAGCTGCTAACGTGCTGAATTATTCTGTGCAGAGACGCCTACGGATGTTCAGGGCTGGGCTGAAGACGAGTTTGTACGTTCATCTGTTTTCTCTCGTTATTTTTCTCTTCCTCTTTATTTTCTGTCTATTTTAACCAGAAAAACTTAAGTTTAAAATCCATTTAATATTTATTCCTTTATTGGTATTTAAAGAACACACAAACATTTTTTACCAATGAGTACCACTTCATACATGAGACAAGAAAAGGCACATTTTTCTGGGACTTGATATTATCTGGCTACAGTTGTTTACAGAGGTGGTTTAAAGGGTGGTGCTGTGCAGTTATGAGGTCGTTGCCAAGTGTTTTCTCAATTTCTCCTCCACTCCATCAGGATGATGAGGAGTTTGATGATGACTATGAGAGTCCATACAGCGGTGATGAGGAGGGCAGCGGGGGAGACTACGAGTCCCCAAATGATGACCCAGACGGGGCCAACGATTATGAACCTCCTCCATCTGAACCTCCAGAGGACATGGTGCGCAGTCTGTGCCCCACTCAGCCCATCGGAGATGGCGAATACATAGGTAAACACGTGAGCAGGGGTCTGATACAGTTGTTAGTTTTTTGCTCATGGATAGTTGTTTGCATTTTTGCTAGTTTATGGATAGCTGGTAGTTCATGGATATTTATTTGCTCATGGATGGTTGTTAGCATAGTTGCAAGCTCATAGATAGTTTGTTAGCTTATGAATAGTTGTTAACTCATGGATAGTTGCTAGTTTATAGATAATGTTAAACTATTGGGTTGTAGATAGTGGTTAGCTTATTGGTAGGTGATAGCTTATAGACAGTTGTTAGCTTCTGGATAGTTGTTCACTAAAGCTGCAGTCTGGAGTTTTGAGAAAAAAATGGACTTAGTCGGAAAATTTGAATGAGCACAGCTCCCAGGTCCCTCCTTCGACGAATGTCTCATGCAGATCACTGTAGATATCCTGAGTAACAAACAATATTCCTCACATCGCAGTAAACGTAGTTACCAGGTAATCATTACCCAGTGCAACACCATGCTGCCTGTCTGAAGCATGAGTAACGTTATTTCTCGAAACCAATTCAACCACTTCAGAGCGTACTGAACACAAACTAATGTTATAACTGCCCGGTCACTTGTAAGCCACTTTTGCTAACGAGTAGTCATAAAGACAGAGCTAAACACCGGAGTTAGCATACAAGCTAGCAAGCTAGATTTAGCAACAAGCTACGTAACTCGACTGCAGAATTGTATGGCCATATGCGCTATTGCGAGTATTACTGTAACCACCACCACCATAGCCTTGTGGTTAAAACATAGAATTAAACATATATCAAGCAGGGGTCCTTACTTGTCCAGCAGAAGAGCTGCTAACTCTGCATCGCTCTTGAGTCCTTACAAATCCTGCAGCTCCCCCACCTCTGAAATGATGCTCCAATATTTATCCTTCTTTCTGGCTTGGTCCAATTCTTTGTTTTTACCCTGTTTTTTTTGTCAGTCTTCTTATTTCTTCTCTTTGACGTTGGCAGTGGTGAGGCATTTTTCTGCTCTGTTGTTGTTGTCTGTTCTCCGCCATTGTTTACAGTTTGGGCTTGAATGTGTCTGACCAGGTAAGAGCAGGCACTGCATCTGCGCGGGGGAGGGGCACTGCCTCGTAAGTGCTGCGTGAAGGAGGGGGCTGCCAGCAGTATGCTAGTATGCTAGAGAGTGATTGACACTTCTCAGACACTCTCTTTGGCTCTGATTGGTTCTATTGAGCCCTGCGCGGTGGATTCTTGCAAATCAAATTAGGGCCACTGGGTGGACCCACAGACGGTGGATTTTGTACAGCTGTATCTTATTCTACTGTCACACAATAATGACAATTTTAGCAAATATAACAACAAAAATAGTTACAGACTACAGCTTTAATGGATAGCTGTTAACTTAGTTGCTAGCTCATAGATAGCTTTTTGGCCTATGGATAGTTGTTAATTCATGGATAGTTGCTAGCTTATAGATAATGTTAAGCTGTTGGGTAGTAGAAAGTGGTTACCTTGTTGGTAGTTGATAGCTTATAGACAGTTGTTAGTTTATGGATGGTTGTTCATTAATGGATAGTTGTTAGCTTTGTGCCAAGCCTACTTGTTAGTTCATGAATCTATGTTAGCACTGCCGTTAATTCATGGATAGCTGGCAATTTATGACAGTTGGATAGCTGTTAGCTCATGGATAGTAATTAGCTCAAGGATTGCTGTTAGCATTATGATTAGCTGACACTAGTTAAACTGCTATTGCTGTAAGTAAACTGCTGAAGTTCCGTACAGATGGCACAGTGCCATTTCCTGGCTAATGGAGGAATAAGTGATTCCTAATCATTGTTATCATGGTAACCACCAATCATGGGGATTTTCTCAATGTCCTCACAGAAACTAAAGACTCATGAGATAGAGAAAGGCACTTCTAGGACACTGTAGTTAGCTCACAATAACTGTGTATGTGTGTGTGTGTGTGTGTGTGTGTGTGTGTGTGTAGATAAGAGTTATAACCGTGTGTCATCCAGACACCTGCCACCTGCTGTCAGTCCCCGGCCTCCAGTCTCCAGCCTGTCGGCACCGTCTTCACGGATGGTGAGTTTTAAATATTTGAATCATTAGTCAACTGTTCACACTGTGTTTCCTTAGTTGAGTTAACTAAACCTCGAAATGCCACTTGTAGCCCGGAGAGTCCTCCAGAAGAGATCACTCTCCACACACAGGCGGAAGACCCACAGGAAAACGTGAGTAACATGCAGCTGCAGAAATCCAGTCTGAATGGAGCTTAATGTATAATATTTGTAACACAATTTTTAATGTGTCACCAAGTTTAGTTTTGAGATTTTGTAGGTAAGAAGTT
>CAEMYA010002118.1:900056-953576 GCA_903131615.1 Diplodus sargus
CAGTGGAAAAGAAAAGTAAGCAGAAGCGAGAGTAAGCAGAAAAGCGTCTGCACCCAAGCAGATACAGGAAGTCAGTAGGTTAAGTTTATAGATTCCAAATACTTGACTGATTTACCAAAATAGTTGTTATCTGTGTGTTTGTTGTTGTGTTCAGTTCCTCCCGAGCCGCCGCAGATCTTTCGTGACAGCAAACCGGGAAGAGATTCAGGATCCAACCCGTCCCCCGTCAGAGGTAATCCCAGACCTAAAAGGCCCTCTTGTTTTATTCTATTAAATTATGTTTACTTTCCTTTTCTGCTTATAATTTATAAAGAAAATACTCCATCAGCTTTATTTTTTGGTTTTATTGCCTTACAACTATTTTTTATTTATTCAGGTTTTTTTTGGTTTTTTATAATATAATCTACAGATAAGAGATAAACCATAAAAAAGCATTTGTTAATTACATTTTGGTGCATTCAGACCAATTCAATTCATTTCTTTTTTATATAACTGTAATGTTTATAACTTATAATGTTTTTGATGGTCTTTTTGATATTAATTGAATTTAATATTTTGCTTGGCAGCAGGTGGCTTCCATAAAAAAAGATAATTACAAACAAAAGACCTGTATTTTAATAATTTAATTGTGATGGATTCCATTTGTAAATATGATAACTGATGTTTCCATCATGATAACATTATAACATGTAGTTTTCTCTTCTTCACAGGACCTCATCGCAACACAACAGTGGACAGGGTGAGCCTCATGCTTTTAAATAAACTTTAGCAACATAGAAAATTAAAAACAAAGGGACCAAGAACATGACCCTGAGGAACTCCACTGTCCTACCACCACAAACACTGAAAACTTAATTATGACTTGTGTTTTTCATTCTTTTAACGTCTGGTCTTTATTGTTATAAATTTTAATTTATGTTTTTCTTACAGCCGGGCACACATCCATGGAGGTAAGTATGCAAAACACTCTCATCAGAATCAAGTATTAACCCAGACCATGGCATAAAGAGCTTTATCTGTACTTCTTTGACTTTTGTTCTAGAGCTAAAATGTTATTTTAAGGTGGACTTTCAGTTGTCAATATTTATGTTTTTGTTTGTGTGTTCAGGCCTCAACCGGACGTCCCTGATCCTCCTGCCTGGTCCAAACCACCTGCTCTTCCTCCGTCCTCCACCTCCATCAACAGGAGCAACTCAGCAGCCAGACCTCCTCCCAACAGGTCAACACACACAAGTCATTCCTCTAATCACCTTAATGTAAATTATTAATGTTTTCAAATGTTATTGAATTTACATCCAATAAATGTGTTATCTCCAGAATGTTTGATTTCATATTAATACGTTTATTTAAGTTATTTGATAGTAATCCAATTTTTATATGTGTTTTGGTTTTTTTAGGTTTGATGCGAGGAGAGAGGTAAGTGGCTGTTTTTACAGAATTTTGTTAAAATGAGAAATTATCCTGAATGAACTCATGAATCATTTTCTTCTTTTCTCTTTTTATCAGCAAACACCTGATGAAGGTGAGCGTTCCCTTCCTGTTTTTGAATTAGTCTAATTTACTCTGTCCTCAATTCATATAAATGGCTTACAACATTTTTTTATTGAAGTGAGTCTGAAATTCTTCTTCCCTCCTCCAGCTCAGAAACACAACACCTTCCCCCTCCAGAATAAAGGTATGCCCCCTCGCCCTGGACTTCCTGGGCCCCCCTCAAGACTTGGAGACAGGTATGAAAAAAATAATATCATTCTGTAAGATCTGGAGGTTACGTTTTTGGTCGCATTTATCTGAAACAAAATTAGAGTTATCCTGTAGAGTCTTCGATGTTAACACACATTGGGTTGTGTCCAGTGATATTTGTCTTACTTTGAATAAATCCTATAAAAAGTAGAAAAACCAACAGTGACTCTCTGCTAAGATGAATGAAAACATTGTTCACCACCACTACTGTTCACCTCCACGAGGTAGATTAAGTGAAATATTTCTTGCAAGTAAAATGAATAATCTTTGTTCCTTTTGTTTGTTTTTTGAGCAGTCTGCCTCCCAACGTTCCCTCTGCAGGATCTCTGCCTCACAGACTACAATCTGGTAAGAAGACAACAACAAAAACATTAAGGAAAGAGTTCCAAGGTTTTGCAAATAATTGGGTTTTATTCCCCAACTCCTCCTTTGATGTTAATCCCACCTGAGTGGGACTATTCACATTATTTATTTACTGGTATGTGCGACTCAAACTGCAATCAAGGTTTGTGTCCAGGATGCAGTCATGTTGTTCAATTCCCCTTTATTAATCTTTTAAGGTTAATTGTTAGATAAGGTAGATGTGTGGGGACTGAGGGGTTAAATTGTTGTGGTTCTGTACAAACACTAGAGGGTGCTCATCTACAGAGCTGCTTCATCCAGCAGCAGGTATGTTACTATTAATTAATCCTATACTGACAGTGTGTGTGTGTAACTTTGCAGGACCAGACAGACAGTCATTTCGTCCTCCTCCATCTACAGCGCCACGCACAGAGGTAACACACACACACACACACACACACACACACACACACACACACACACACACACACACACCTACGTACATGTTTGTGTTTCTATACTTATGAGGACCCTCACTGACACTGACCTGAAAGCCTTAGCACATTGGTCAACACATGATTGGTCCAGTCCTCATATCACAGAAATGTCCTCATAATGATGGAAATACAACCCATCTAAAGCACTGTATAACTCTGGTTTTGATGACTTCTGAAAGGTAGGATGATTAGGGCCACATGTGAAATTTTTTTTGTGTTCTGACTTTAAAGTCAGAATTCTGACTTTAAAGTCGTGTTGAATCTGTCTCTTTTGTCTTTAGTTTTTCAGTATAAACAGCAGGTGGGGCTATTGTCTTTCTGTTCATTGTTTGTGTGTGTGTGTGTGTGTGTGTGTGTGTAGGAACTGGACCCTTCCTGGTACGTGGGTAAGGTGACCAGAGGTCAGGCAGAAGGATGTCTGAAACGAGTCTACAAGGTAACAAAACAAAGCAGTAAAATAAAAGTACAGCACAGTAAATTTTGACTTTTCATGCTGAAATCTGAATATATTTTATTTGATAGCTGTCTGAACAAGATAATGTTTGATGTTTTATTTGACACTGTTTTATAAGTTACTCATATCCTGGAATTAATTAACATAATTACCATCAGCAAAATGCACTTTAAGAATCTTCTTTCTTTATAGAAATCATTTTGCAGAATGGTGCCTTTCGATAAGTGTATTTAAAGATTAAGATTAAGAACAAGATTGGCTTCATTTCTTCCTCAACAGGGAAATTCACTCGTTACAACAGCTCGAGAAAGAACCAGAAAAGTATATATAAAGTTCAATAGAAAAAAAAAAAGATATTCACAGAAAACTGTAAGATATTTACAGAAAACAAACAAACAAACAAGTGAGTGGAAAGTCATGTTCATGTAGAGCTTGAGTTAAACTTTCTAATAATTGTGAGGATAAATGATCTGAGGGTGTTTTTTAGTGTATAAATAATATATATTACATTAATGTGCAAGCAGTATTTTAATATTGTAGCTGGTTAAGATTGATCGAATTCTAGTGATACAAAACATTCTATGTGAATCTTATGTATACACAGAGCAATGTACATCCTTCATAGTAGCAGTATACTTCCTGTTTACATCCCCAAAGCATTACAGTAACTGTAGTCCCTAAATATGGCATAATGTTCCTTTAAATAGAAATTCGACAAAATGTTTTTATTTTGATCGAGAGGGGCCCACAGTATGGACTTAAGTAAACCCTCAAGCTATAGCCTGATATTTTCTGTAGGTAACAAGTAACTCGTACTGTTGAATAGATAAAGAGTGGTAAAAAGTACAATAATTCCCTCCAAAATTTAGTTTCGCAAGAGTATACATTAGCGTAAAGTGGAGAGTGAAGTTCTTGAGTACATATCCACCACTATTGAAATGGTTTCAGTGACGTGCAAAAGATTTACATCAGCGTTTCTGTGACATCTCTTATGTCTGTCTCTGTTTCCGTGTTGAGGACGGGGCGTACCTGGTGAGGGACAGTACCCGTCAGCAGGCCAATCAGCCCTTCACCCTGATGGTCTTTTACCAGGACAAAGTCTACAACATTCAGATTAAACAGCAGAACCAGCACTTCCTGCTCGGAACCGGACTCAAAGTTCAGGAGGTAAATATGACACTACTGAGCAGAGGTCTTTAGAAGAAGTAAAGTACTACAGCCCTTTCCTGAGGAGTGATTGTCCATTCACAGTTTATCATAGTAACGTGTGTGTGTGTGTTTGAAAATGCTGCAGAGTGATTATTGTTAGAAATGGTTCAAAGTAGGTTGTAAGTTGATGTTACTTTAAAGGTACAATATGTAAGAATTGGCCATATATTAATTAATACACAATAAGGGGCAGCAAATCACCAGAGTAACTGCTAACTGCCTCTGACTGTAGCTCTCGTTAGCCATTTAGCTCAGTTAGCAGTGCAGCTAGCAGTCAGGACTGTGAGCCCCGAGCCAGGTGTTGGTGTTTAACGTGGGTTGGCTGGTTAGCAATGCTACCTTCTGTTGATATCTCTGCAAGACAAAACATAGACGTCACAACATCAAAACTGTTATTTCTTCTCATCAAAATTCTTACAATGCAACAAGTTACTGTAGCATTCTCCATTAGCTAACAACTAACACATCACCTGTGTGGAAGTTGGTCTTGGATACTTGGAGATGCTAAAGTTAGATTTTGGGGGATTTGGGGAAATTTGCACTCCAACAAACTTCAGAGGAAAAACAACTTACTGTGTGTGCCTGTGTGTGTGTGTGCGTGTGCGTGTGCGTGCACAGACTTTCCCGTCAGTCAGTGGCATCATATGCCATTACTCCCAGTCTCCTCTCCTCCTCATCGATGCCAAAAACCGTGGCTCCGCTCAGCAAAACCAGTGTCTACTCTCTGACCCGGCTGGATACTACATGACGGGACAGAACTGGTCCTGAACAGATAAACCAAATCACACCGGTTGAGTCAAACTAAACCCAACTGGCAGAATTGAGCAGTTGTAAACATTTTTTTGAAACCTGGAGTCTATTTTCTGGCCTTTTTGCACATGTGGCTTCATTTGCTTGTTTTAGTTTGCATTCACAAACCACAGCTTCCAGGTTTGTGTCAGCTCCCTCTTCTTGAGTTTAAGGATTTTGGAAAATAAACCATTTAAACTGAGTGAAGAAGGTTTTAATCATGATTTTTGTATGATGCTACTTCCAGCATACAATATTGGATGAATAAATGTTTTAGTTAAAGTATTCCACATTCCAACTGTGCAAGTTTATGGCAAAAACTCTCCCAGTCCTGTGTTCAGCTGAGCTGCGTAAAGCCAGGTTTCATGATTGTATTACCAGCCTCCATTGTTCATACTTTGCTTCTCTATATTCAGTCTGGACATTTTTAATCAACTGTAAATGTTTCAGATTCAACTTTGTTTTCTCATTAAAACATCATAAGAGCATCACCATTGTCGTTTTCTTCTCAAATTACTTTTGGGGCATGTCTTATATGCAATCATATCTATCTATCGTACCTACCCAATTAAAGGAGCAATTTTTAAGATATAACCTCATTCGATGTTATCTACCGTCGTTAGCATGCTAAGCAGCTAGCCCCAGCCCTCAATTCTCGGAGTACAATGTGAAAATATTCTGGCTTCAGCACACAGTTTTCACCCGCTGCTGCTGTCCAACACTGTTGCTTCGCACTTCTCCTGTCTTGGTCAGAGTTGCCTAAAGTAACCTCCATGGTGTATACTGTATACTAATGGTGGGCCGTAGCCACCATTGAGGACACAGAGGTCATGTCCTCTGTATTTTTTTTCTTAAGTTTCGTTTCATTTAAACCAAAAGTAAACACAATCGCGACTTGACTGCAGGTCTATAATTGAATGAATCAGAGCAAAGATGCAACGTAGTGGTCAGAGGCTGCATCAATCTAAGTTATCATTTGTTGCAGCGAGAAAGGCAGGGGATGATCAGGCAAAGAGGAGGAAAGTTGAGAATTGTATAAAGCTAAGAGAATGAGAAAAATAGTGAACTAGCCTACAGATGCAACAGATAGCCAATAGAGATGCTAACCTGTAACGTACTGTAAATGTAGCCTAGGCTAAAAAATGAAAGGACATGCAATGAATCAGAATATTTTAAGGCCATGTTCAGTCACAGTATGAATTATCCATCAATAATATTATTTGGATGTTTGGATGGATAAGTAATAATGTGACTAAACACGGCATTAAAATATTAGGTCAAATTATAGTAATCATGATTCAGTAGTGTATATAGACTTTTTATTTTAAAAATTCAACAGAGGATGAGACAGGAGAGAGAGATGAAAAGGTTGAAGGGACAGAGACAGGAGGACAGGAGAGAGAAAGAGCAGGAGAAGGAACCAGCGAGATGCAAGCCAATTATCAGCCCATGACCCAGCTACATACAAAGGCCAGAGTCAGTACTCTGATGAAGAAAAGGGTAAGACTTCTTGTAAGCTATGGTATTACTGTACTTACTGTTACCTACATGCATTCTTTATTTATCAACAGTTTTGAGTCAGCTGATTTGATATGGGTTAAATGTGTATTCAATGCAGAACAGAAGAAGCCTGAGCAGGATCTCTCTCTCACTCTCTTACTTAATCACCATAGCCTATATCAAACACTTAAGGTATACAGTGACAGATCTTAGTTGTAGTTTTTTGTGAGGCAGCAACACCACACACACACACACACACACACACACTCAAATACTTCAGTTATAGTTTCTATTGTCTGCCGAATGTTGACCTCAGTATCTAAAAAATTCTGGTTACAGCCCTGTGTATACCCTGTTGTCAAATTGAGATCTGGTGGTGTCGTAGCCTCACGGCAGCTAGTGGCTGCAGCCAGCGGTAGCTACAGCAAAGAAAACAGTGAGCAGCAGTGAGCTGCTGTATTTTAAAGTCGTTTCTGAGGCAGTAAACAATGTTTAAAATAAATAAATGAGAAACACTGATTTAGTGGTTATTGATGTAAAAATTAAAGCCTTCAATCCCCCTGAACCAAGAAGACTCTATTTGACAGTTGAAGGTATTGTTACAGTGTAAGTACACAGTAAGTGCAGCGGCACCTTCCCCCATAATCCCAGTCATCTGTCAGTTATATTTCAGACTGTGTGTGTTGTTTTGTCTGCATAGTCCATGAAGGCACCGCAGGGCGAAGATTACTGCTGCCATCGCCAACTGTCATCACACACACACACACACACACAGGTGTGAATTACCTGAGGTTGAGTCTGTCGTCGTTGGCAGAAAGTGAACTGATAAGAAATCTGTCTGCTTCAGTCAGACATGCTTATGTTGAACCTCTAAGAGTTTTAGATTAAAGGTGAGACTTCGGTTAAAGTGTGTTCATGTCATTTAGAGTAAAGCTGGAGGCTCCAGGTTGCAGTAAAATATCTCTGTTATACATATATATGTTACCGGTAGATTATAATGACCCATGCATTTATGCAAAGGCATGATTTAGTGTTGTAGTTGTTGAGGTGGAGTTTATTTTGGACTATTTTGTACAACACAAGACTGCCGATTGTTTTCTCCTGTAAACATTTTGAAAACAGTGAAAACTGTCCTCACAGTGACCATAAGCTGAATGAGAAGTATCTAATTCTCACATTATCCGCTAATTTAATTTAATTTAATCTATAACAAAACATATTTTACAAATTCTTCATATACTTGGTGCTAAATTCATAAAGTAACTGGTAAAATGAATGTAGGAAAGTACAACTGCTCCCAAAGACAGACCCCTCAGCATTTAAAGTTGGCCATTTTTGTAGCGCCACCTTTGATTCTTTATTCTTTATTTGGATCCTCTTCAGCTATTTCAAAGTGGTATCTGGACTTCCCATGGCAAAATAGTATAGTCAATTATAAAAGTTAGAAAATGGTTGCGATAATTCTTGATATAAAATGAAAACAAACACAACATTAAAAGCAAAACAAAAAGAAACGAAGACATTTCTATCAAAAAATGACAAAAGTAAAAAGTAAATCTGTGTAATACATTATAATATAAATGTTACCATCATAAAGTGTGTGCTTGGACATGAAGGTGCTTATACTTCACTGGAGTATTTCCATTTGTTGCTATACTTCACAATATTTTGGAGAGGAATATTGGTCTTTAAGCTATTATTCTATCTGCTATAACATTTAAAAAAAAAAAAAACAATAGAAAAAACAAACAGTGACACTGATAATCAGAAAAAAGCTGAATATCAGATCTGATAATTAACCAGGCTGATAATTAATCAACCATTAGTCTAAACTTTAAAGTAAATACATACATGTAAATATATGTATAATTTACTTTTACTAGTACATTTGCTAGTTAAATATGTCTTTTGCCCAAAAATTACTTTTGATACTCATGTAGCATTTAATATCAGACACTTTTAGACTTTAACCTAAATACTTTTGTAAGTGTGACATTACTTTTACCTTTACCAAAGTAAAATTTTAACACAATATCAGGACTTTTTTTCAAGTATAACTTTTGGGTACTTTCACAACACTGGTTATACATCTGACAAAAGTTCTGTAATGCTACTTTACTGCAAAAAGTGTGGTGTTTTAATCCAACCCTCAGGACCAACATAACATGTTTACAACAGCTAAGAACAACTAAACCATTACCGTGTGGTTACTTTTTAAAGCTGCATGTTTATAGAAGATATTTCAGACTCACTCAGAACAAAGATGTCCTTTAAATCACTTCTTCTGTCAACATGCAGCCTTAAACCAAAGCATTAACATCTGACATCACTGTTTGATGAGGATTGAGTTGTTAATGAGAATAAGGTAGACATGCTGACTGTGTGTGTGTCTGTGTGTTTGGGGAGGGGGGGTTGTTTGAAGGACAATAGTTTTGGGCGACACCTCAAACAGCAGCTGATGGTCTGTTGGTCTGTTTGTTGTCTGCAGAATCTCTTCTAAAACAGATTAAGTTTCACTTTCTGCTCTGAGGGAATCTGTTAAACACCCTCTGAGTCAGCACATGTTAAATCAACTTGAACACCCGATCTGAGATCAGAGAGAAAAATCACTGGATTAATATTATTATTAAGTATATTAAACCTTTCACAATGGCCCCCTGCAATACAACTTTATATGCTTTCCTCAACTTGGTCAAGGCAAAGAGTTCGTTTTTTTAATTGTGTTTCTGTAAAGAAAAAAAAAAAGAAGAAGATATCTGACATGATAAAGGCCAGCTCCCTCCGGCTGTTTCTTGAGGTTATATCTGGATTGTGATGTTCATTAAAAAGAGAAAACCACAAAACAGGAGCTCAGGGCTTTGTGAAGAGAAGAATAACACACCAGTTATAATAGGCCTGCTTTTGGTGTTTTAAAACTATGTTTTTTAAATGGAGTTTGGTAAGGCATGAATCTTCATTCCAGCTCCCAAGAGTGACATTCTTGTATTTTGAAGTGAGTCTCTGAGTATATTGATTCTGCTTCTTTTTATCAGCTCAGTGTAACATTTTAGCCTACTTTTGGAAAACGAAGGCAGTCAAAATGTTGCTAATCTGATAGATGCTAACATGTTCACACTAGACCTGTTTGGCAAACATGATGTCCGCAGAAACAATTAAATCCATCAAGACCATGTAAGAGATCATCAAATTCTCTTTAGAGACACATAATTGTCCCCTGAGTCAAATTGTCTTCATTAAAAGTATGCCGAATTAGGGACTCTAAGCAGTTCCTGTTTGCAGTGCACTCATGGTTGTTCAGACAGCTGTCACTGGATTGCTTTGATACTCAAGAAAACTTAAAAATGTGAAGATTCTGAGACAAGTTCTGGATTATAAAAGGCATCTTTCTTTCACAGATTTAATTCTACAATGGACAAGTTTGATGTTTGGTTTTTGATGTCATGTGACTCAGGGAATTATGACATCATGATGGTTCTAAGGCAAGTCTTTCTTCAATGAACTCTTGGTGGATTTATGGAGGTTAATTCTGAATGGACAATGTAACCATATCTTTGCATGTCGTCACCAGCTGCAACAATGTAACCACTGAATTATAACAACATCCAGTTGTGTCTTAAAGGGGGATAAGACTAGATAGATCTTTATGATGTTATTTATAAGTCACTTTGGACAAAATTGTCTGCAAAATAAAAAGATAAATGATTCATAATGTGTGTTTGATGAACGCTGCAGGCTGTCGGCGGTGAGTTTAGACGGTTCGTTTTATGTTCAGTGTTTATAATCACTGACTTTCAACAGTAAAGTAGATGTAACGCTCTTAAACTGAAAAGTTTAAAAGGTTCTCAATCACTCATTTATCAAGCTGTGTTTGTGTCTGTGCGTGTGTGTGTGGAGACATACCTCAGCATGAAATCCTCAGGCTCTAATCTGCTTGAGGGGAGGAATTCAGCCTAGTCTTATTCAAATCAACCCACTACACACACACACACACACACACACACACACTCACACACACACACGCACACACACACACACACACCATGCATACACATGCATGCGAATTTGTGTGTGAGACAGCACAGTAGCCAATCAGCTTGTCCATGGGTGGAGCAGCAGAGTATAAATTTCTCAGGTGGGCAGCAGGTGAACAGAGCATGACAGGTGCAGGAGCTGTGTGTAGCCTCTAGAAACACACACACACACACACTTCTTGGAACTGAGCAGAAGAGGACGTCACCTCAAAGACGAGACAGGAAAGTAAAGGCAGAAACACAGGAAGGAATAGAAAACCAGCATGGCTCTCTTCGTCCTGGAGCAGGGTCTGTCCCCACCTCTGTGCGGACACTCTCTACCCCAGCAGGAGCTCCCTTCTCTGGGCCTCCATTCGACTGACTTCAGCCTGTACAGCCCTCCAGCTCCTCCTGAGCACAGTCTGTCTGTGTCACAGTGGCTCCCACCGACCAACCACAGTGACCCCTCCCTCTGCAGCCGAGACCTGGGCCCTGTCTCTGGGATCACAGGAGGCCCAACAGGAGGCCTCGCAGGACTCCCACCAGTGTTCGGTGGATTCTTCCCTCATCTCTACAGCAACCCCTGGTTCTCCATGTCCAACCCAGATGAGATGCTGCGCCTGGTCCGCCCGCCGTACTCCTACTCTGCCCTCATCGCCATGGCGATACAAACTGCACCCGAGCAGCGACTGACACTCAGCCAGATCTACCAGTACGTCACCAACAACTTCCCTTTCTACAGCTCCAACAAGGCCGGCTGGCAGAACTCCATCCGCCACAACCTGTCACTCAACGACTGCTTCCGGAAAGTTCCTCGTGACGAGAACGACCCAGGTGAGACAAACCACACTTGAGTTTAAAAACTGCTTTATCCATTTTACCACACAGCCAGTGATTCCAGTTCATTTCTATAAACAAAAGTAGCCAGCAAAGAATTGAAACCAACTCTTAGTCCTAGGCTTTTATTGTGTTGACTCCTCTATTACAGGAAGTAGGCTCTGCTGTTTTATATGTTTAAATGACCCTTCACAATAAGGTCAAACACTGCTTTTATTGTGTTTTTAAAACAAAATATTGTCAAACCAAACTCCATATGAATTCTTTTTTAAACAAGTTATTTCATACTGGTGAAGGATCAAAACAACAAAAACAAGCAGCATCAACAAAACTAGTTCTGTTCCTACCTACCATATTGGATTGTGATTTGAAGTAAAATGTAAAAAGAGCTCAAGGCTTTCTGAAGATTTGAATATATAAGGTATTAACTGACCTGCTTATGCAAAATCATGAGTAAAAAAATTAAGTATTTTAATGGGAGTTCAGTATTGTAGAAACAGGCGTTTACATCACATCTGTACTTTGTGTTTCTGGACATTTAAAGCTCCTAAATTGAGTTTTTCTTTCATGTTCTGGTGAAAAGAGAAAAAAAGTAGTTGCTGCTTTGTTTCTTTAATAACCTTCATCTTCCTCCTTCTCCTCCTCCTCTCTGCAGGCAAAGGAAACTACTGGACTATCGACCCAAACTGTGAGAAGATGTTCGACAACGGAAACTTTCGCCGCAAGAGGAAGAGAAAGGCTGATGACGTGACCGCTGACAAGAAACCTTCCTCCCCCTCCTCCTCCTCTTCCTCTGACTCCTCCTCATCAGAGCCAAGTCCTAAAATTCCCAGCATGCACTGCAGTAGTGGTAGTAACAGCAGCACTGAGTTTCCTGCTCTCTCAGACACTAGCTTCAGCAACTTCATGTGTCAACCCCAGGACTCCTTCTTCCCCCTTCCCCCTCCTCCTCCTCATGCCAGCTCCCCCTCACTGTACATGCAGGTACCGGACCACGCCTCCCCTCCTCCTCCTCCTCCTGTTCCTCAGGGTTACGTATCCTCTTACTCCCCCGGCGCTGTTGTTCCTCAGTGGGACACCTGCAGCTCCTCACCTCCCCTCCATCACTCCATCACACCTCCTCCTGCTCCATTCCCCTCCTCCCAATCAACTCCTCCCCATTTCTCCTCCCTCGTCTACCCTTTTGCCGGCTCTCCCCCACTCTATGTCGACTTGCAGACAGCGTCCTGTCTTCAGCCAGAGCTCCAGGAGGCTCAGCAGCTGCAGCAGCTTCAGGCCCAGTGTGAGCCTCTCTTCTCTGGGGGCTTTTCTGACCCTCTGCCCCTCGACTCTCTGGTTCTCCCTCAGTGACATAAACCGGATGGTGACAGCTCCAGCGAACATTATATGTTTACACCGAGAACTGATGATGTATTTCAAAGTTTTTAAAATGTCTTCATATGTGAATGTTTGGTTGAATTCAAAGCAGCCAGAGTGTGAATGTTGCTATTTATCTTTTTTTTAAAAGGGGGGTGAATGTTTCTTGTGTACATATAAGTCCAATGTATTTAATGTTTGGAATAAAACGAAAAAAGTTCAACACATTTTGAAAACTTTTTCCTCTTTTTTCTCAAATGTAACCAGCTATATAAATGAACATCAGCTTCTCCAACAGGCTAACACACAACATTAGCTTCTCCAACAGGCTAACATCAAGCTTATCCTCTCCCACAGGCTAACTTCAAGGTTAGCTTCACCAACAGGCTAAAATCAAGGTTAGCTTCTCCAACAAGGTAACATCAAGCTTAGCTTCCCCAACAGGCTTACATCAAGCTTAGCATCATCAAAAGCCCACAACCAAGGTTAGCTTGGCTGACATCAGTCTTCAACAGGCTAACATCAACATTAGTTTCTCCAACAGGCAAACTTTCTAGGTAAGCTTCTCCAACAGGCTAACATCAAGGTTAGCTTCTCTAAAACGCAAAC
Organism: Diplodus sargus; assembly: GCA_903131615.1. Classification (NCBI taxonomy): domain Eukaryota; kingdom Metazoa; phylum Chordata; class Actinopteri; order Spariformes; family Sparidae; genus Diplodus; species Diplodus sargus. The sequence continues at coordinate 913,400 of CAEMYA010002118.1, forward strand.
ATTGAGGTTAGCTTCTCACACATGCTAACATCATGGTAGTCTTCATCAACAGGCTAACATCAAGGTTAGATTCTCCAACAGGCAAACATTAATGTTAGCTTCTCTAACAAGATAACCATAAAGTGAGCTTCTCTAACATGGCTTACATCAAGCCTAGCTTCTCCAACAGGTGTACATGAGTTGCACTTTATGAAACAACCAGGTTGTGTGTTTTCGGTCCTGTATCACTGAATTAAGCTACTTTCAAAGCTAACACAAAACAGAGTAGAGTTCAGTGAAGGAATAATCTTGAAGATCTCTTGTTGATGATGTTGTGGTGATGTCAGAAAGATCTCTCTGTACTCTGACGGTATCCTCTTGCTCAAATAAGACCTAACTCCATAGCTGAACTTTACAAGTTTGAATGTGAGTCTAAAGTCATTCATTCTCTGCAGCGAGAAATTCTTCTTATCTCCTCACTTTGAAACTCTTCCCACGGAGATTGAACTGCTGGCGAGGGATAATGCCATCAGCACCCTCAAAGGAACAAACAATCAAGCAAACAAACAGTCATGCTGTGGTTCATGGATCTGCTGAGTCGTGATATCGACGAAGAGGAAAACCTTTTATCTGTCCGTTTGATTTAGTTTCAGTGATTCAGCAGTAACCTGTGCAGAATGAGTCGACAGCAGAGATGATGATGCAGATTACAGCTCTGAATGTTTCAGTCAGCAGATCCCACAGACTGACACACAACCAGAGCTCAGATTTCCCACAGGCAGTGAACTGATGGCAGATAAAACTATTGTGGGAAAGAAAAAGTCCATCTCCACCTGATCTCAGGTGAGAACGCTTCTCCACAAAATGTACAGATACCAACAACTGCAGTGCAAAAACTTCATTTATTTTTATCAGGCTCACATATGCTGGAGTGAAAAATACAGTATCTGACACACTGACACAGTGTTTCATTGCTAAATGACCTGAACAATTTATCGTTTAATTTTATGTTATCTAATTGATTAATTGATTAATTGATTCTTCTCTATCAGCAATGATGGGAATAAAAACACAAAGAATGCAACTAATTACATTTACTCAAGTACTGCATTTAAGTACAGTTTTTATACAGTACATGCATACATGTAAATATGTGTATAATTTATTTTACGTGTAGTTTTAATATATTCATTGTCACATACTTAACGTCTTTTACTCAAGTACTGACCTATGGATGACTTTTACTTTTATCAAAGTAATGTTATAAATGATATCTTTAATTTAATAAAAAATGACTTTTAGGTGTCATTTACAACACTGTGGCATACTAAGTCATAATTTTGACTTAAAATGTCAGCTACAATTATAATTAACTTTGAATGTGTCTTTTTGTAAATGGCCTTCTGTATTGTTCAAGCAGTTTACATAAAACAACATGCAAATAAAATAAAATAATCTGAACATTCAGTCAACTTGAGTCTGAAAATTGTTTTAACAAAAGCAAGATTTTTTCCTAAAGAAAGTTTTCTGCCACTGACAACACAATCTCAACTCAGGGTCCACTTACCTGCATATTCTGGAGCTTTCGAACATATCACACAGTCTTCGCGGCGAAGCATGGCCTTGAGCCCTTGTTATTTTTGTATTTTTGTAGTAAAAATATCACAGCTGAAAATTTACTCAAAGAAAAATATACTCATAATGCAGAGGTTTTTAGTAAAAAGAACTTTAGTGTAGACATGCACAAACTGACCAGCAGTTAATATGGGACATCCTGCTTAATGAGTACTTTTACTTTCTGTACTTGAATATTTTGATGATCACACTAAAAGAAGGTTTTAAATGTAAAACTTTTTTGAAACATATTTTTTCTCTGTTGTATTTGAGTATAAGAATGAGTAATATGTCTGCCTCTGGTGTTTAGTGATGGGAACGGCAGTTCTTTTTACTGTACTGAATCTCTAGAATCAGTTCATTAAAATGATTCGTTCAAAAGATTCGTTCACCGAATCGTTCAGTGCTCTCCAACTCCCTGAACTGATAAACAGCCAAACGATCTGTCATTCAGTTCTTGATTCAGCCCGGAGGTTCATGTTCACTTACTGAGGGACGGTGTGTTCATGGACTATAGTACACAATCATTCGCAGGAGACGCTTTGAGTGGTATACATGCACTAAAACTATTACATGATGAAAGTGTCCTCTGTGCACAGTAAAATCACTTAACAAGATGCTACACGGATATTAGCAACACAGCGCTAATTTTAGCAGTACTACTGAACGAGAATCACCTCCTCTGCCCTGAGTGAGTGAGTGACTGACACAGCGCCACTCTCAGCACAGTACACGAACGAGATTCATGTCCTCAGCACCGTGAATCAGTCGTTCGCGAACGACCTGCTGAGGACGTGAATCAGTCGTTCGCGAACGACGTGCTGAGGACGTGAATCAGTCGTTCGCGAACGACATGCTGAGGACGTGAACTGAATCAGCGTGAACGTGACGGCGCTGAGAATCACTTTCGGCAGTTCCACTCCCGGCCGGCATGCTCGCTGCTGAGCTCAACTGGACTGAGAAAGGAACGAATCAGTTCCTCAAGTGATTCCGTTCACTTCGTTCACTCAAACGATTCGTTCCTTTGAACGACACGTTCGCGACCAACACAACACTACTGGTGTTGTGTAGTGGACTAAAAAGAGCAATATTTTATTCTGAACTGCAGTGAAGTAGAAATGTGGTAAAGTACTTCTATAATATGATATTATACAATTGCGCTGACTTGAATTATGTTTAGAACCATTTTATTCTCAAACATAATTAGTGTTTGTGTAGCTTCCATGTAAATTTGTATTGTTTCATTTGGAGTTATTGAATTTATTTAAATTTTTTTCAGTTTTAATCCTTTGGTTTAACATTAGTTTACTCTTGGTGTCTATTTAATTTTAATGACTGTTATGGTTTGATCTTAAATATTGTATTGTTTATTGTTGCAATGTTTAGTCCTGTATATATTTTATTTTTATCTATCATTGTTTATTTTGGTCTTTATTATCTCAGTTTTGCTATAAGTCACTTGGGCTGTGTGTTTATATGAAAGATGCTGTATAAAATGTTTTTGGTTTTTAGCATATTGCAGGTTAATCATTTAATATGAATGTATACATACAGATGTTTTTCTACTCAGATTTCTAAGGTCTATTTTTATGGGGATGGCTACAGACACACATCACAGCAGCCATAGCCTCTACTCATGAGCAATGACTACAAGGAGCTCCAATTGATATTAATGCATCAAACATGCTTAAATTGATGTTAGTGTCCTGCCTGTGTGTGTGTGTGTGTGTCTGTCTCCATGCTGCGTGTTTAGTCATCATGTCATCCATTGATGTGTATGTGACGGTAAACAGTTGGCACACTCTGACTGACTGATGCCATCAGCTGATCAATACTGCTGAAAGACGTCTGATCAAGCCCATCTGTTTACACACACTAGAGTGTGTGCGTCTGTGCATGTGTGTGTGAGATTAATGGATGAGGTCAATAGCAGCGTAAGTGTGCCGTTTGTTTACACTCCACACGTCCTCAGACAGGTCCACCCTCAGGACACACACACACACACACACACACGCACACACACACACACACACACAGATTATTGTGTGTGTCATCACAGACAGCTGAAACTGATGATCTGTATTGTCACAATAAACACAAAGACACTGAGGAGTGTGTGTGTGTGTGTGTGTGTGTGCGTGTGTGTGTGTATGGGGGTGGGTGTGTGTGTTAAATGTCAGGAGTCAGACACACACACACAGACAACTGTTTTCTTTTTCAGTTTTATAACAGTTTTCATAAGCAGTGGTTGAAAGTAGCTAAGTACATTTACTCAAGTACTGTGGTTAACATTTTTAGCACTATTTTACAAAACAAACATGTTTAGTTTATATATAATATATAGTATATATATATAGTTTATATAGTTTTTGATATTTCACTGAAAGTACATTTCGAATGCAGGAGTTTTACTTATAATTGAGTATTTAAATTTTTTAGTTCTACTTTTACGCAAGTAAATTATTTGAATACTTTTTCCACCAGTGTCAATTTATAAAGTACAGCATGTAATATTAAGTAAATACTTATGCACTATAGTTGTACTTCTACTTTACTACATGTCAACAGTAACTTGATTAATATTTTAATTATGAAGGTTTCGCTTCAAGTATTAATTTTACAGTGTAGTATTATGAGGGGTAGCGATGACATATTTTTGTAGACTAATCCAGAAGTCAGCATTTCTCTGGTTCCCTCAACAGAAAGCCTATGGGATTTTAAAAATTGATTAACTCCAAAAATAATCTCTGTTACAGACACAAGTTTACGATGCTTACAAGTTTTATCCAGTGAGATAATCTTCACAGATGAACACCATTTTTACAATTTTGTGAAGCAGTGATTAAATCTCTAGAAGTAAACAGCTAATGGTAGGCTATAAACAGACTACATCACGGTCGCACGACTTAACGTCACCACCACTAAGTGCCTGACTACACAATTACGATACAGGTTTTCTATAAACTGACCAATGTACAATTTGTAAAGTTAGAGTTAGAGAATAGTTTGTAACTTAAGTCGGCCCTTAAAGATGGACTACTTAGTGAGATGATTGTCCTTGTTCGGTGTGGTGGCGTTTAATGTCCCTGACAACCGCCATAGTGTCAACTGTGGGACATTTAATTATGTATTTATGTTGTTAAGCAAAACATGTAAAGATCTTTAGCTTGTGTGACCACAGACCTTATTTCAGACAGTTAACTGAAAACCAATTTTAAAAACCTTCTGACTTTGACATTGTCCATTGGCAAAAATGCTAACCAATTTCCAGGTTTTAGGACTCATTACTTCACCACTCTACCACGGCACCATTGTCAGTATAACATACCGAAAACCTGGGGATTTAATGGATTTTAAAGATGTTTTGAGGCAGGTTTTGGTTTCAGGGAGTCGGATAAGGTTCCAGCAGTTTATTGGATCGTCAAGTGGATGCCAAAGCCTTTTGGCTTCATAAAGCGGAACATCAATTTCCTTGAGAGGGGCTCAGTTCACCTGAAGTTTTTTTTTTTTTTTTTTTAGAAGTTTAAGGGACACCTAGTCTGGGTTTCAGAGGTGGTTTTAGCAGTAAGTCAGTAAATGAGTTTCCAGAGCAATTTGAAGAGGGTTCAGAGTTCCCTGACAGGGTTTAAGTTTCATTAAGGGGGTTAGATCTAGGGTTAGGGCTAAGCCCTTTTTAAGGGATCTCAGAGCTCCTTGAGAGTTTTCTCTGACTTTTTCAAGAGGATTTAGAGTTCTTCAAAGATGTTTCACTGTCCCATGGGGATGGTTGAGATAAAAACCTTTAAGTTGGTTCCAGTGTTGCATGGGATTTTCCTTGTGGTTTATAAAAGATATGAGGGTTCCTGGAACTAAATGTTTCCAGGGCATCTGAAGATCCTTAAACTGGTTTAGGGTCCATAGAGGGATTTGTGGGTCCACTGGATCTCTGAGGGCCCCAATATTTTGAAGTTTCCAGGAATTCTAAGGTGAGATCCTTAAAGTGGTTCCACGAGTCTGCGAGTTCCCAGAGATACTTGAAAAGGAAGAATTGCTTTATCAATGTAGCTGCCCCTTAGTCAGAGGTCTGGTGCCTTTCCCAAGGGCATCTCAGTAGTGCTCAGGACTTGAACAGGCACATCCACACATGGTCTGTGTTGAACCTGAAATGACCTATTCCCAAACCAGATTCATATGGATTAAGCTACTGATGCCCCTACTTGTGGAGGATTAAGAGATCCTTAAAAGGGATTTAAAGTTCCAGGAGTGCTTTAAATTGTTTTCACAAGCTTTGACTGTCTGTTTTTTAAAACAAATCCTTTATTTAAATTGAAAGTGTTTTTGAGCATGACACCAGACACCGGTTGGCCAGGTGCTGCACTAAACCTAAACCTAATTGAGCAGGGGAAGGGGTTACTGTATCTGTTTGGCCCCTGGCCCCGATATAATTTGAGCACATCAATGTGGTTGGTGGTTTATTAGTTCAAGAGGTCTTTAACTAGGTATCAGGGGTAACAAAAGAAGTTCGTTGATACCTTGAAGCCAAATCTACCTGATCTACATGTGACTGGATGAGTAAAATTCTCCAACATGGCAAATAAAAGTGTGTTGATGAACTGTCAGAGCAGGTGCAGTGAAATGTTGAGCAGGAATCCTTCAGCCCATGGACATAAAAAGGGGAAGAAAGAGGAGGTTTTCCGAACAGGTTCCTACCCATCGTAGATTCCTCCCCCTCTTCTATCTGTCCTGTTCAGACTTGTCGTAATAATCTCTCTCCTCTGTGATGTTCATAAACTCCTGTCAACTCTGGGCCGGAGGCAACAGAAACTTTCCACTACTGACACATAGCCCAACAGACAGACAGACAGGCAGAAAGACAGACAGGCAGGGAGCGGGTAAAAATTACAGGAATGATTGAGGGAAGACAGTCAAGAGAGAGATTTGAAGCAATTTTGGATAATTTTGATGGGCTCTATGGGTACCTGAGGTACACAATTCTTAGAATTTGTCAAACTAATGTGTATTTAGGGTCCTTGGTGGATTTGAAAGTACATTGGAGGGAATCATGGTTCCTTGAGGGGGAGTTTTGAGGGTTTCTTTTTGGAATTTTGTAGAGTTATTGAGGTTTTTTAGAGGTTTTTTTGGGAGCTCTGGGGGCTTTGGTCACTGGAGCGGTTCTAGTAATGCTGGTGTTACCAAAGAGGGTGTTGGGGTTCCTTCTGTGCTCAAAGAGGAACCACCTTTATGGAGAGGCATTGTTTATTGAGGGAGGTTTTGGAAGTTCCATGTCTTCTTGCAGGATTTTCCAATGTCTTTGAGTCAGTAACAAACTTCATGAATGAGAAAGATACTACTGATACTCTTGATGGGGTTCTGTGAAGCCCTGGACAGGTTGGAAAGGGACCAGGGTGGGGTATTTAGTACTTACTTGGGTATTTGTTTTAGGGGATCATTGGCATGATTTGGTCACTTAAGTGGTACCAGCAATGCTTGTGTGGTTCCCAGTGTTACCTGTTTGGTTTTTGGGGTTCCTTTAGTGTTCCAGGGGCCATTGGAGGGAGTTTCTATTTTCCTAGAGTGAGTTTTAGGAAGTTCCAGGTCCAGGGTGTCAGGTATATTCCAATTTTATTGAGGTTTAAGTGGAACTTAATTCCGTTTTCACCTGGGTTTGAATATGTTTTAGCATTCCAGGAAGATATTCAACAGCAGGGATAGCAAAAGACAGTCCCTGCGACTCCTGGAGTCGTCCGTAGGGCACCTTAAACCTAGACTGTCTCTTAAAATATGTAGCCTATGAAAGACATAGTATTCATCATTTAATGGTAAACTGAGCAAACATGTAGCCCTCCATATCACTCCATGTCACTAAGTTAGCTCACAGTCTCCAAAGGATTGGTGAGAAGAGTTCTAAAAAGGCATTGTTGAACCTGATTTTGAAGGATTTCTTTCTAGCTATTGGGTCTGTGGTCTACGTTACAGGAGTAGGTTTTGCAGAATAAACTACACTGTCTAGTTCTGACCAAAACCTTATTTATAGGAAAAAATTCAGGTGAGCTGCCCTTATGGTGCCTGAGAGGGCAAACAAAGACGTCTCAGCAGAGATGCTGGGGGTTAAACTAGATTGGATGTGGTTTCACTGTAACGGACGCGACAGGGTACATACGGGTTGGCTTCTTTAAAGCCGTCAAGATACCAGCATGACAAGCCAACCCAACTCACCTGTAACAACATTCACACCTTTAAAATGTCTCTCCTAACACTTCATTCTGCATTTTAAGTTATGTATTTATAACGCAGAAAACAATGAGGTGAAATCTCGATTTGTAGTATTTTCAGACAGGAAAAAAAATCTTTAATCAAGTTGATTGAATGGATGTGAAATATCTCATGTTGGCTTTGATAGTCATTTCTGTCTCAGCTGTGTTCTTTCCTGCAGGCCTCAACACACACAGACACACAAGCACGCACTCACACACACACTGTCTGTCTGTCATGTGTGTATAACGTTATGCAAATGTGAGGCCAGCCGTCAACCTGGCGGTTAGCGGGTCGACCACACACACACACACACTGCAGCAGCTCTGTCAGTCCTGACTGCAGATGTGCCCTTGAGCATCTGACATGTCTCATTCATAAGATATTATACTCACATCATGCGGGAAGCATGCCTGAATTATGCCTACAGTCGGCCATCGTGCATACCATTGGTGAACAATTTCCCCCTGGTTTTACTGGTATAGATAGAACTAAATGTATGGCACACTGGTGTTTATGGCAGGAAAGAGGTTCAACTTTTTATTATTTATTTAACAATACTTACTCCTCAATTTATAAAGCCTCCTGCAAAGAAATGGTGGAAGAGTTACTCAGATCTTTTACTTCAGCAACATTAGTCATACCACAGTGTAAATACTCAACCCTAACCCTAACCCTTACAATTACACATCTGGAATTCAAAATTGTACTTAAGTAAAATAAGAAAAGTGTAAGAATCATAATATACACATATATAAGTACAAAAAGTCAACAAATTTGGCATGCAGAATGCCCCAAGGACCGAAGAAAAACAGAGAGAGACAAATCATTTTTTGATCCCACTTGAGTTGTGCCACGAGTAACATTTGTGATGTTTGTCAATTTAAAAGATAATTTTCTAAGTCAATAAAGTCACAGTTTTTCATTAATAAAGCAATGTAATAAAGGTATCATCAACGTGTTAAACTGCCCAGTGAACTTGTCTCGCTCAACCAACATCACCAACACCAACATGGTTGCCAACTCAGCAGAGTAAAGGAACTAAAAAAGATGAAAATAACAATAAATCTGCTCATATTGACAACTGCAGTTATGCGAAAGGAGAGTTTATCAGTCCTGTGAGCTGCTGAAATGCAGGAGCAGCTCTACAATGTTTAAAATACTAGTTTTGGCGATCATTCAACAAGATGTCATCACAAACACAACTGTTGGCTGTGTAGTCTTTATAATCATGTATGTTCACAGTCTTATATTTCATTGGTTTTATGACAAACTTGACTAACTTTCTTGACACACATTCATGTTTCCCGAAATAATGTCTCACGGGCAAACTGGAGGAGGCTTGACTCTCTATCATATTATGTTATAGGAATATATTATCTATTGGCGCATTAAACCTTTTCTCACATGCATTGATCAAAAATGCATTGTTAAAAACTCTTTACAGGGTAAGTGAAACAGAAATGTGTCGTGCTTTGACCAAAAACATTTCAATAACCACATCTTCATAAAAAAGAAAAGAAAGGTGGCTGCAGTGAGGCAAAGCTCCCGTAGCTGATCATTCTGTTAGTGCTGACATATTTATTAATGAACCGTCTGTCTGTTGACTCACATCAGAAGATTTTTTTTTTCACATAAGGCATTTAAAGGCATAGAAACTGCTCTGTTGTTTTGAGTTTGAGGGAAACTCGATGAAGGTGGAAAAAACCTTATAAGGGCGGTCCAACTGGTACGAGACATGCTGATACAGGACCACTGCAACACACACACACACACACACACACACACACAGAGATGTAATCATACGTTATGGCAGTTATGGTGTTAACCATGACAAAAATAAATGTTGTGAATAAATTATTTACTACAATAATACAACAGTGTTAAGGTTTGATTTTAATCAAAAAGCATTTAATTTAATGCTTTTAGAATCATACTTTGGTTGACTTTCAGGTCTTTAAGATGCATTAAAGCAGCTATAAACAACATTTTTATATTAAAGCAACATTATGTAACTTTGTTAACCTTAAAATAAAAATTTCAAAATCATTCTGATGGTACGTTGTCTTGTAATCTGGTGAGTGGTGTCTCTATCACTTGTTTCTGCACTATGTAACTTCAGTGGGAGGGTCAGAGCGTTACAGCGTTACATACATTGTTTACTTCAACATACAAGTTTTCAACACATGACAGTGTTATGACGTACTGACTTTAGTTTGTAGTTAGCACCTACATTATATCTGACAAATTGCTCCAGACCTGGGGTTTATATTTACAACTGGGACGTTGCACAACTGTGGGGGGCGCCAAATCACAAAAAATACAATTTCTACATAATGTTGCTTTCAAGGACAAATTTGTAAGAACATTTGATGTTTGAGTCTCATTCCCAACCTGTCAAAAACTGATGCTTTGGATCATTGGACGGGCTGGCCGCCATTCCAAAGCATCAATGAAATTTGTAGTGAGACTTCAAAATCAATTTATTTTAAAAATATGACCTTTAAACAAAAAAAACATCACTTTTAATAATAAAACACTGACAGGGAACATTTACTGCACCATGAGTACTTTTATTGAAAGTACTTAAATTACATTGTGCTAATGATACTTATTTTCGACTTGCAAATCAATGACTTCATCCCATTTCTAAATCTGTCTTCAGCAAACACCTGTAATATATTTGATGGGTTTTTAATCTGTCCACCTGTTAGCAGGGCTGCCGGTGTTTTTTTTTACCACCCAGTCTGACATTCAAATCCTGTGGTTTCATAAAATGACTGATTGAACCTTCAGACAGCTGTGTGTGTGTGTGTGCTTGTGTGTGTTTGTGTGTGTGTGTGTGTGTGTGTGTGTGTGTGTGTGTCTGTGTGTGTGTTTTGCCACCATGCTCTCCATTGATGAGGCATGTGGCAGTAAACAGACGGCACACTTTCAGCACTCCTCCTGGTGTTGTGTCATCAACAGTTTGATGAAAACTATCAGATCTTGATACAACTGATAGTCAGTCAGCACACTTTAATGTGTGTCTGTTTGTTTAATGTGTGTGTATATGTGTGTGACCACCATCTTGTTTCTCTGTTGATATATTTGAAACTTTTGACTAATTTTATTGTGTTTATCTTAAACTTCAAACATTGTGCATTGAAAGGTGCGATTTGGCAGTTGTATTGATAAGTTCTGTTGCCTGACAATAAATGAAACTAAACTCTCAGACACTTTGTAAAAACTTATGGGAAATTGTGTGATCCCTTGGACTAAAAAAGTTTGTGTTCAGTATGTCAACCCTTGATGACATTAAACGCAACACTATTTTTAAAGAACATTTAGACAGAAGTCAAATTTCTATTTGATTTAGCTCAAAGTACAAATACATTTCCAGATGCTGGTTTAAAGCAAATCTGGATGATGAATGCTTGTTGAGCGGACGTGAGATAGCCTCTCAGTAAATCAGAAGCGATGATGATGATGATGACATGGCAAGCAGAATATCGAATCATATTACAGTTTTTCTCAGTCGCTTTGGTGCTTTTCTCAAATCAAAATGAAAATTCTCATAACTATTAGTTCAACCTTCACAACATTTAGTCATTTGTGCACATCATAGTAGCAATTTCTCCTTCCTCTGAACAAACTGCAAATGCTTCTGGACATGTATCAATTACTTTCATACAATTCTCTGCTGTCTGATAACATTATTATTTGTTTATGTCATGTCAGTCAAAATGAACTATACTTATGGATGCTGAATAGTCAGTCCCAATAAAACTAATAGTCTTCATTTCATTGTTTGAGTCATTACACACAAAATTGTTGAACTAGTTATCAAATTCTGTCAAGCAAAATCATTTTTTCCTGGAAATGTCTCCTAAATGGAACAATTGCTCTCAAGTGAACTTCAGCTTTCACTCACGAGGAGGTGTGTGAAGTATTAGTTGTAACCAATGACAAGCCACTTGTTCACAGTCACTCACATCAGGGATGAATCCCATGAACCCTCACTTGGTGAGCATATATGAACCGAGCAGGACATAGTGTGTACCATTTTACATTTTACATTTACATTACTGTAATTTTACTCTGCACCACATAATTGAAAGACAACCTGCAGAGGTGGAAGAGGGCTGTCTGGATGTGCCAGAATGATTTACCTATGTTCAGTTACAATATGTACTGTTATATTGTTAACATTTGTCCACAGCTCTACCAAAAAGGTGTTTCTTATGTTTGTTCTAACTAAGTGTCTGTAGTGTATTTTTCTTTTGCACAATGCTGTAGAATTGCAAAGAGCATAAACAGTAAACATGTGAAACGTACTCAGTGTCTTGTACTCACTTACTCCCCTAACTACAGCAATGTGTAACTTTACTGTAGGTTTCAAATGGCTGTACAAGTAGTGTATAGTGCTGTCTTGAGCATTTTCAGGTTGTGTCACCGAAATCTGACCTTTTCTTTGCATTGGAAAACACTGAGAGAATAAATTGTCATAATGAAAACATGACAAAGCTATTTGACTGTCTTGTCCATAAACGATGGTGTCCAGACTTCTCATTTTGATGACACTGGCAGTTTCATTGACATGAATACTTGCTTTTGAGGGATGGACTATCCATTTTGAGCAAGTGACGTGCTTTTGCAGGTTATCCACTAGGTTTTGTAGTTTGCACTAATTGTTTTGAGAAATGCACTAACTGCTGTGCAAATGTTAATAGTGATGTGAGAAAAGCACCAAAGCGACTGAGAAAAACTGTAACATTTGTCCACAGCTCTACCAAAAAGGTGTTTCTTATGTTTGTTCTAACTAAGTGTCTGTAGTGTATTTTTCTTTTGCACAATGCTGTAGAATTGCAAAGAGCATAAACAGTAAACATGTGAAACGTACTCAGTGTCTTGTACTCACTTACTCCCCTAACTACAGCAATGTGTAACTTTACTGTAGGTTTCAAATGGCTGTACAAGTAGTGTATAGTGCTGTCTTGAGCATTTTCAGGTTGTGTCACCGAGTTCTGACCTTTTCTTTGCATTGGAAAACACCGAGAGAATAAATTGTCATAATGACAACATGACAAAGCCATTTGACTGTCTTGTTCATAAACAATGATGTCAAGACTTTTCATTTTGATGACACTGGCAGTTTCATTGACATGAATACTTGCTTTTGAGGAATGGACTATCCATTTTGAGCAAGTGACGTGCTTTTGCAGGTTATCCACTAGGTTTTGCAGTTTGCACTAATGGTTTTGAGAAATGTACTAACTGCTGTGCAAATGTTAATAGTGATGTGAGAAAAGCACCAAAGCGACTGAGAAAAACTGTAACTCCATTTTCCATCAGATGATTTTGATTTCAGGTCAAATGTGTGTTTTTCTCATCCTGTGCAGGTACTGGATATTTCATGAGACAAGTCTGTATGTGTTTATTTCATTAAATGTCAGAGAAAATTAATCATGAAACTCCTCGGCTCTGAAACGTCAAGTTTGGTTTAAAGAGTAAAGTTGTGTTTGGTTGGTGCGCAGTGCTGCCACCCTGTGGTCACAGATGAAAGTTCCGTTTCAGAAGACTATACGATGCTGCCACCGTGTGGCTGAAACATTAAACAGCAGCTGACAGAAGTGAACGTCACGTCGATCATAAAAATCCAAGATTTACTGATGAATCAAACAATGTGTCCATGTCAGCAGTAGTAATAGTACAAAGGTACAAATAAATACCAAATAAAATATAGTAAAAATATATTAAGACCAAATCCACCAAAGACAACAAAGCAGAAGAGTGTTAGCCTTCATTTAGAGATTTGAAGAAATTACCAAGAAATAAAGGAATTGTAAAAGTGAAAACAAATAAATATAAAGTTACTTTTTTTCAGGCCACTCGATAATCTGTGTTGTTCATTTACTTGAAACAAGTGCTCCCTTAAAAGTTTTGAATCCAAGTGAATTTGTGTAAAATGTAAATAAAACACAATACATTGATTTACAAATACTTTTCAACATTATATTAAGTTGAACTACACTACAAAGACAAGGTATTCAATATTCAAACTGATGAACTTTATTGCTTTTTGCGTATATTCACTCATTTTGAATTTGATGCCTGCAACACGTTCCAAAAAAAGCTGGGACAGTGGCAACAGAGGACTGGGAAAGTTGAGGAATGCTCAAAGAACAGCTGTTTGGAACATTGCACGGGTGAACAGGTAAATTGGAAACAGGTGAGAGACATGATTGGGTATAAAAGGAGCATCCCCAAAAGGCTCAGTCATTCACAAGCAAGGTTCGCCACTTTGTGAACAACTACTTGAGCAACTAATCTTACAGTTTAAGAACAACATTTCTCAACATAAAATTGCATGGAATTTATGGATTTTATGATCTACAGTCCATAATATCATCAAATGATTCAGAGAATCTGGAGAAATCTCTGCATGTAAGCGGCAAGGCCAAAAACCAACATTTAATGCCTGTGACCTTTGATCCCTCAGGCGACACTGCATTAAAAACTGACATCATTCTGTAAAGGATGTTATCATGCGGGCTCCGGAACACTTTGGAAAACCACCGTCAGTTAACACAGTTTGTCACTACATCTAGAAATGCAAGTTAAAACTCTACCATGCAAAGCGAAAGCTCTATATTAACAACACCCAGAATTGTTGCTGGCTTCTCTGGGCTCGAGCTCATCTGAGATGGACTGACAAAACAGTGGAAAAGTGTGCTGTGGTCTGACGAGTCCACATTTCAAATTGCTTTTGGAAATCATGGACGTCATGTCCTCTGGGCCAAAGAGGAAAAGGACCATCCAGACTCTTATCAGCACAAAGTTCAAAAGCCAGCATCTCTGATGGTATAGGGGTGTGTTAGTGCCCATGGCATCATGGGTAACTTGTACCTCTGTGAAGGCACCATAAATGCTGAGAGGTACATACAGGTCGTACCTTTATGGAAAAGAATTCCACCTACAAAGCTTCAACAATTAGTGCCTCAAACATGCTCGAAACATGCCATATGCCAGCTTTTTTAGAATGCGTCAATTTCAAAATGAGTAAATATTTGCACAAGAAAAAAAAAGAAAGAAAATCAGTTTGAACATTAAATATCTTGTCTTTTTAGTGTATTCAGTTGAATATAAGTTGAAAAGGATTTGCAAATCATTGTATTGTTTTTATTTACGTCTTACACAACATCCCAACTTCATTGGAATTGGGGTTTGTATTATTCTTTTTGTTTTCATTGGAAACGTAATTCTTTACATTCCTTTGAAAAGACATGTGCACGTTCAGCACAGCCATTTTAATGTCTGTGCTGAGCGTGCGCTCTCTTTTAAACAAATCTTTTATCATAAATGATGTAATTTTAGACCACAGCTTAGACAGCATTCTCCTTACAGAGACATGGCTTGGCACTGATGCACCTGTTGTTCTCACTGAGGCTTTCCCACCAAATTTTAACTTTTTATTTTCTACAAGAGGGGGACAAAAAGGAGGTGGAACTGCTTCAATCACCAAAAACACCATGTTGTCAAATGACATCTTTTTTAACAAATATGTATCATTTGAATACCATGCCTTTATTTTTAGCAGCCCACCCATCCTCTGTATGACAGTCTACAGACAACCCCACTATTCCACCTCTTTTAACAGTGAATTCTCAGAGCTACTGTCAATAACCCATAGCAATTATGACAGAATATTAATAACCGGTGATTTTAATTTACACATAGATAATTCCTCAGATCCTATGTCTAGGAATTTTTAAAACTTTTACATTGCCTAGATTTTAATCAACATGTCACATAGCCGACCCACAGCAGGGGGCGCACCCTGGACCTAGTCATAACCTATGGCCTGTCCATTGGTGCGCCCTCTGTTGTGGACCTGGCTGTGTCTGACCACTTCTGCGTGTTTTTTACAATCACCAGTTTTAACCAGCGGGAGGCCCCAGTGAGAACAGTGAGGAAACGCTACCTAACTTCTGAAGTGGCTGCAAATTTTATCTGGATTTTACAGAGCACTCCTGCAGAAATTTTACCAGCACCGTGTGATTTTATTGTTGACAGTTTTAACCATAACATAAAATCAGCACTGGACTCTGTGGCTACACTTTCAATAAAAAACATTACTACAAGACCTACACCCCCGTGGAGGAATACAGAAATTAAAAAACTAAAGAGAAACTGCAGGAGTGCTGAGAGGAGATGGAGAAAAACAAAATTAACAGTTCACTATGAAATTTTATGTGGACACCTCAAAACCTACAATAACGTGGTCAAACAGTCAAGAAAACTCCCATTTTCAAAAAATCATCAACGAACGTAGAAACAGCAAAAAATTCCTCTTCTCCACAACTGAACTTTTAACAAACACAAATTTTAATAGATCCTCTAAAACAGCAAGTGACACCCTCTGCGAGGACTTTGCAGACCACTTCAGAAGTAAAATCAATGACATCAGATCGAGTCTTTTACCTCAACAGATTTTAAGTGTTGTTACACCTGGATCATTGATTTTACCTGAGGAAACACTGGAGAGTTTTGCCCTGGTTGATGCGAGGACACTTGGTCGAGTGTTCTCCAAAGTAAAGCCCACAACCTGCCTATTAGACCCAATTCCCACACCATTTTTTTAAACGCTTTGTGGATTTTTTGAGGATCAGCTCTTATACATGGTGAATTGCTCTCTTCAGATGGGTGTCCTCCCCGCCTCCTTTAAAACGGTGGTGGTGAAGCCCCTTCTGAAGAAGAGCAACTCAGATCCCAACATCTTTAATAATATCGGCCTGTATCCAACTTACCGTTTTTAAGTAAAGTTTCAGAAAAACTTGTTTTTAATCAAGTAAATGATTTTTTAATCACAAACAGCATTTTAGAGAAGTATCAGTCTGGTTTTAGGACGAACCACAGTACAGAGACAGCCCTATTAAAGATTTTAAATGACATCAGGTGCAACTTAAATAACCATAAACTCACAGTCTTGGTACTACTGGATCTAACCGCCGCCTTCGATACAGTAGACCATCACATTTTATTAAATAGACTGAAGAACCTGGTCGGCCTCTCTGGTACTGTTCTTAACTGGTTCGTCTCTTTCCTCACAGATCGACACTTCTTTGTAAGTATGGATACATGCTCCTCAGAAACCCACAAAATAAAGTGTGGGGTTCCCCAAGGGTCAACTTTAGGTCCAACTCTTTTTAATCTGTACATGCTTCTC
Organism: Diplodus sargus; assembly: GCA_903131615.1. Taxonomy (NCBI): domain Eukaryota; kingdom Metazoa; phylum Chordata; class Actinopteri; order Spariformes; family Sparidae; genus Diplodus; species Diplodus sargus. The sequence continues at coordinate 930,432 of CAEMYA010002118.1, forward strand.
CTTGGGGACGTCATCAGGAGGCACGGCATCAGCTTTCATAGTTATGCTGATGATACTCAACTGTACATCGCCGTGTCTCCTGATGACACAGGGCGTATTGATGTCCTTTTTAACTGCATTTTAGATATCAAGACATGGATGGCAGCAAATTTCCTACAGCTCAACCAGGACAAAACAGAGGTTTTACTCATTGGTCCTGAAAGCCAGAAAGAGAAACTTTTACCAAAGTTAAAGGATTTTAAATATCACAATCTGTAAAAAATCTGGGTGTAATTTTTGACTCTGAGTTCAGTTTTATTCCACACATCAAAAATTTAACAAAGAGTCCGCCCGTTTCTCTCTCAGGCCAGCATGGAGGTGCTGATGCTTGCTTTTATCTCTTGTCGTTTAGACTACTGTAATGCCCTGCTCTCTGGCCTTCCGAAAAAGAGCATTTCAAATTTACAATTATCACAAAAGTCAGCCGCAGTGCTGACAAGGACCAGATGGCAGGAGCACATTACACCGGTTTTAAAGTCACTGCATTGGCTCCCTGTGCGTTTCAGGATTAATTTTCAGGTTCTTTTACTAGTCTTTAAGTGTCTTAACGGTCTTGGACCTTCTTACCTTTCTGACCTGTTTTTACTCTATCAGCCCCCGCGGACCCTGAGGTCCCCCGGCACCAGCCTTTTGACCATACCGCAGGTTAGTTCAAAAAAGCACAGGGAGGCGGCTTTCAGTTTTTATGGGCCCCGACTGTGGAACAGCCTGCCGGAGAGCCTCAGGGTCGCGGAGACTGTTGAGGTTTTTAAAAAGCGGCTCAAGACCCACCTTTTTAACCAGGCTTTTACTTAATTTTTAATTATTTTTAATTCCTTTTTACTGTTTTAATATCTCACGTTTTTAGCCTCTTTACTTTTATGTTTTAGTCTCTTGTGTTTTTAGCTGCTATGCTTTTATGTTTTAGTCTCTTGTGTTTTTAGCCGCTATGCTTTTAGGTTTTTAGTCCTCAGTGTTTTTAGCCTTTATGCTTCTTGCATTATTTTACTGTTTTTAGACTGTCAGTTTTTAATCTCCTGTGTTTCCTCACAGGGACCTGCCAGACTGGGAGTTGTCTCTGGTCTGCCCGGGTTGGGGTGGTCCCTGTGGTGGCGCTCCCTGCAGCCTTGGACCGGGATCGCTCTCAGTGTGGTTGCCCCCCCCCAAAGGTAGCTTCCTCCACGCCTCAGGTCTCGCTGCCCAGCCATGTCTCTCCAGTGACAGCTCGTGTCTGCGTGCATATGTGTGAGTGTGTGTTTGTGTGTGTATGTATTTGTGTATCTCTCTGTACATGTCTGTGGGGGTGGGAGGGTTGGGTTCTTTTAATTTTCTTCTCTTGATTTTATTTGCTGTTTCTCTTTTCTGTTGTTTTTAATTTCTGTAAGGCACTTTGAGCTACTCCTCTGTATGAAAAGCACCATACAAATGAAGATTGATCAATTGATATTCAATTAAATGATATGTATATAGATAGCTGCATTTTAATTGAATGTTCAGCTGACCTGGTTCCATCAGTTTAGCATGTTTTTGTTAAAAGTATACTGACTGATTATTCTGTATAATAAAGGGGCCAAATCACATTCTTACCTTCCAGAGCTTCCTTGCAAATGATGCTTAATTTTAAGATCTGTAAATTGAATAATTATGACTTGAACTGAAAATCAGTTCTGCACATTTTCTGTGTTCTTGCACCTGAAGTAATAGGTGCTGATTCTGACAAGTTAAACATGAACAACATGGTTTCCTCAAGTCAATTTGATATACAGAACGAAAGAGACCAGTCAGTTCACATTTCTTTTAATTAAAAAACAAACAAACAAAAGCAACAGTAATGAAAGTTATAATTTGTAAAATCTAACAAATATATCTGGGAAACTTCAGCTGATATGCAGTCACTTTTATAAGTAATCAAAATAAAACATTTAACAGCAGAGACACCAAAACATCATTGAGGCAATATTTGGTGAAATGAGGAAAAAAACATAGCATATAGTAAAGCATATAATCAATTTACAGTAGAAGAAAAACAAAGTTTGTATGCAAAATGATCAAACTTTTAACTGAGAATCGACAGTTTGCTGTCAAACTGTCTTCTGACCTTTATCAATCTGATCAGCTGCACAACTCTACTATTCACTTTTACTGAAATTGTATTAACGTTTGTAATGTTTGTATTTTGTTGAAAAAATAGATGAAAATATTTCAATATTTGCAGTGAAGATGATCAGATCTGATCAGAGCATCACCCACTCAACAGGAAGTGGAACCTCCTTTAAACACAACACACTGTTTATTTACAGAAACAAACTCTGACGTTTATTAAAACCCTCTTGTTCTTTGTCTCCTCCCGAGTCAGATGGTCCAGGAGAGGTTTAGCCTAGCTTAGCACAGAGACTGCTAGCACGTTGGCTCCACCTTCCAACTGCTTCGACTGTCTGATTGGTATTTTTGGAAAAGGGGGGGCGTTTTGGGGTTTTGTCGGAGCTAATGATTTGAAACGAGGATTGCCTAAAATGCCGGACTGCTCCTTTAAAGTGGGGGTTTATTTTAATAAAGGCAGGGACCTCAGAGCTTTTTCTCTGATTGGCTGGTGTCTCAGAGCGGTTTGGGGAGGCTGGACACCTCCTCCACACACTCGTCGTAGGCCTCCTGATAGTCCTGATGAGGTTTGATCAGGATCACGCAGGTCGGCCTCTTAGATCCTGCAGACGAACCCAGATCCTGAAAACAGATGAGGAAACTGGCTTTCAGTCGACTGGAACTAAATATCAGCTAAATGATTATTTTGTAACAAGATTAAAAGTCACTGTCACAAGACACTGAATCAAAATTGTTCAACGATGGAAAATGTACAGAAATCCACCAAGAAACCAGAGAAAAGACGCTCCTTTGAATTTATGACTTCCCTTACAATCGTCGTGTTTTCCTCAGTATCAACGTAATGCAGTGATAGTACACTGCAAACAGAAACCACTAATGGCCGATTTGGCATTTGTTTTAATGGTGCTAATTTGACCACATCTAAACAAATACAGGAAAACAGACGAGAAAATGTCGTTGATATCAGCAGTTTTCACTTTCCATCATTATTGTATTCGTCTGGCATTATTAAAACGGTCTAATCAACATGGTTCTTATATCCCTGGAGCACTCACACTCTCCTTTATCCACCCAGACACTGATATCAACTCGATGATATACAGACTCAAGGCGATTTTGATTAGCAGACTCACCACTTTGGAGGGGATGTAGGCGTATGGCAGGTTTCGGTCCTCGCACATGACCGGAAGGTGACAGTACACGTCGATGGGCAGCGTGTCACCGGCCAACACCACGATTCTGCAGAGAGAAAGATCAATAAATACACAAAACACAGATTAAATCTATGTTGTTAAAGGTTCGTCTACATCAGAAGTGGCAGGTGGTCCGAATCTGAAAGGGCCTTCTCCTCAGATATGACCCAACTCTGATTAAATCTAGAGTATGTGGTCAAGCGACGGAATGGCCCTTTACAGCGAAAAGTGGAAAAACATGGCTAACTCACCCTTTCTCTCCTTTGTTGATAAACTTCTGGACCTCTTTCACGCCTCGGCGGATGTTCTTCACTTTGGCAGCTGGAATGACAGAAAGGTCCATGAATACACTGTTCCATAATTCAATCAAACGTCAGTCATCTTTAATAAACACTAACATTTCTATTCACCCTAATTTCTGCTTGAAAATTATTCCAATCTTGCTCACACAACTTCGTGACACAATACATTATGAAAACATATTGCTGTTTTTGTCTCTGTCTGCAGCCTGAAGGAGGAAGGGAGATTAGTCACCCCAATGAAGTAAATGGCTTATCAATGATTATTATAGTAACAATAATCAACAATTAATTTCAATGAGATGTATGCCGAATTAACCACAAGAGTCCGACCATTCGTAAAAGATCTCATTTAATGACCTATGACCTCTGTAATGCCTGCTTAAATTCAAGAAGGCTTTAAATCCTTGGGTTTTTCAATCCAATTCCGCATTCTTTTAACAAAAAACTAAAGAGGGAGTGAACTGAACTAAATCTCAACAGCACACACACATCTCTGATTAAAAATGACACAGGGTCGTTTCTAATACGCCTCTGCTGCCAACACGAGGCAGGAACCGGAACAAACAATCCATTCAAACATTTCCTAACAACACGAGACGCTTCTTACACGAGGAAAACGACCCCAAAGTTTTAGGGATCTGTTGCCGAATTATTCAGAAGAATGTAAAAAATTCGGCGATATCTCATTTCTCGACATAACACGTGAGTAAGCTATGCTGACACACAAAATATCTGAAAAATCATTATATTTTTAATTGAGTCTGGTAATCTCGAACTAAAACCAGAGAGTATTAGCAGAGATCACCGCATGTCAGCAGCCCAGTTAAACTCCCAGCTGTATATTCTGTGTTTCTTACCCTTCTTGACGCATTTGTAGAGTTTCTTGCTGAGTTTTTTGGAGGCCAGCGGCTGAGAGATCGGATTCACGTTAGCGATCAGCTCCTGGTAAGTCTTCTCGTTCCCGTCGGCGGCTCCGGCTTCCTCACCGTCCGCAGCGACCTTCTCCTTCTTCACCTTCGTCATTTCTGATCAAGATTAATAATCGGTACGCGCTCAGTTGTTTTCTGATTGATTCCTGTTAGGTCGGTCACAACACGCACTCTGCAAAAAAAAAAACTGAACCACACGTGTTTGAGTCTCTTCTTCTTCCGTTTGTCTGAAGGAAGAACAACAGCGCCCTCAGCGGGCCGGAGGGGAACAAACCTGACCTTTCAAAATAAAGGGCCAAGCAGGTTTTCATTCATCAGATTCCTTTCCCCTCCTTTTACTATTCGTTTTCCGTTTATTTATTTTTTTCTGTTTTATAATTCGTTCCTCACTCAAATATATTTTCCGAAATGTATGCATATTCTATGAAGGCTATATTGATAAACTGATTGATTGGTTTCACTTTTTTTATCATTTTTCTGAATATTGTGTTTTTCTATGTATCCTCTGTCAGCCCCATTCAGACTTTATATTCTACAGCTCTAATTCTATTAAGTTGAATCAAACTTCTGTGGGAAGAAACTTTTTTTTTTTAATAGTAAACCGATAATGAAAACAATTTGTATGGATCATAATATCTGACCTTTCAATCTTTTTTTTAAATGAAGAGTCCCACAATGAATCTTTGAAATCTTTAAAAGTCCTGTTGTAAGAAATTATTATTTTTGAGTCTCACTCGCCAAATAATGACACTTCGGATTGTAGGACGGGTCGGCCGCCAACCCAAAGTGTCAGTTTTTGAGAGTTGAGGTGAGACTCAAAAAACTATTTTTCTTACAAATGGGTCCTTTACAGTCCTTTAAAAACCGAAAACGCGGGTTTACCCCTGTTACATTTTAATTTACAGGAGTATTATTTGCATAATTTCAGATCTTGCGATTTTTTGGGGGATAAAATCAAAGAATCATATTCCTTTCCCCTAAAATCTTTAAAACCAAACATTGCTGAACATGAGGGAAATTTGCAGGAATACAAAATAAATTCTTGACATGAAATTACTGCTTACTGTTTCCTAGATTAAAAGGCACACTCCATTTGCTGAGGAAGATCATGTCATATGACCAAAAACCCCTGATCAGATACTACATAGATCTTAGGTGAGATTGTAAAGAAATAAAACTTAAATAAACTTTCTTCATTTCCTTCTGTTCCGAGTGCTTCTTCTCATGTTTCCTCTCTTCTTGATTTTCTTCTTTACTAGGAATGACTCGGTAAATACAGCAGTTTTTAGTCAGTAATTTATTGAATTACATGAATTGGAAAAATTATAAATTAAGGACTTAATAAGTGCAGAAATATAAAAGGAGTACAAGTAACAACAAAACATAAAGAATACTTACAATTAAATACCACAAAAAGTATACAAACAAACATGTTTGCTAAAAAATTAAATAAAAACACAAGAATTACAAAAAGTGTAAGTTATTCGGTTTGAACACTTGAGGATGAAACTGTAAACGAAGTTAACAAAATGTAAAGCCGGATAATAAATGTCATACTTCATTGGTATTTCTTGTTGGTTAAGTCTTGTGCAATGACTGATCCCCATCTGTATGTGGACGGGCTGGGAGTGGTGATGTCACAGTGATGACATGTCATCAGCGGTAGATGAGGTCACTGAGCACGGTGGGGAGTTTCCTGCTTTTCATCTCTCTGGATATCTGACACCAGACGCAGGATGGACAGCAGGTAGAGCACAAACAGTCCTGGCAGAAACTGCCCTAAAAAACACAAGAGAAGAGTTCTCACATCTTCCACTGCAGTAGGCTACAAGTACCAATACCACACTGTACAAATACTAAACTGTTCGCTATGTTCAAAACAGTAGATATTTACACACTTTTCTCTACATATATGCTATATGAGGTTTCCAATAAGTTTGTTTCATTATCAAATCCTCTGTCAATGTAAACAACACCTGTATCCATTTTGTTTAATCACCATTTTCCCAATAAACATACATTTAGTTTTATTCCAATTCGAAGGATGATTTATTTAAAACAATCTCTTGAGTTTGACCATTTCACACACTCACAGTAATTGTCTTTAAATCAGTGTTTTGGATTCTAAGCAAACAGTTTTGAGCCTAATACCGACCCCTGTAGGCCTCTGTGTTTAACCTCCTTAAACCGTGATTCATTACCAACAAACAGCAGAAATGAATTATGTTTCTAAAAAAACATCTTAACAATTTATTAATGAAACAATGTGAGAAGTAGACTCAGACACCAATCATCTTAAAGGGTTTAAAGGCGAAACGGTCTGGAGGTTTAATCTTTAAAAGAGTATTGTAGGCTATGAAAAACATATTTCAATAAATTAATAATAGAGCAGCCTTAATTCAGAGCCTCTAAGTCTCCACAGCATTGACACATCAACACAATTAAGCACAGGAAAACACACTAAATATTCACAGTAGTAATAAAGAGTTGTGTCCTCACTCTGATGCCGTAGCGTTGACGTATGGACACCCTCATGGACATGGTGATGGGATTAGCCAAGCTGAAGATGTCCAGCAGGGGGAGACAGAGACACTGACCGTATGCTTTAGTGGTTTTACAGGCGAAGCAGGGACAACACCAGCATGCAAAGCAGCCTTCAACACAAAATATCAATACATTAGTACACAACATGTAAAATATAAACTCATATTTTCAGTCTGAACAAAATTGAAAACTCATCTGTTTTAGTATTCACCAAGTTGTATCATCACTAAATTAAAAGAGGATTCACCTCAAAAACTAGTTCTTCTTTACAGATTTGTAGTTTTATATTCACACCTACTAACTGACAGATTTAACATAGGCCCAACTGTTTTGTAGCCAACTGAACCAACTTGTAAAGCTAATGTTAGCATGCTATTGTCTGACTCATTTAGATCAATAGAGGTAAAAAAAAAAGGAGGACAGTCGACATATCTGACCTGATAAATGTTATTCAGTCTCAAAGTTTTTAATGACATTTCACAAAAATTAGTAAATGAATGCTTATAACATTTCATGAGTAAATTAGGCTACGTCAGTTAGCTTAGCATGATCAGGTGTTTCCCAATGATTAGGCTTTAGACTGTATGATTACTACAAACAGACAGAAATTTAACAAACAAATATATTCACAAACATTTATCTTTAAGCCCTTATAACTATAGGCTGATTTTTGAAAGTTATGCTAGCTTGTGATGCTACAATGACTTGTTGTTGACATGACTGATTGCTTGTGATTGGACACCCATACAGATGTTTCCCAGCAACGCCTGAGACGACATTCCAAGTTATGTGATGTCAAAGCTACAAAGACATTCCAAAAACCTGATTTAATAAACCCCTTGTTTCCGAGCGAGTTAATGAGAACAAGGAAGAAAAGCAATGTGTGGTCTGGTTGTTTCTGTCTCTCTGAGTGGAATAAAGAGTGTTACTGTACATTCTCTCATGTCGTCACAGCAGTCACAGATCCCAGAAGTCCATTCACCATCATCAGAGGAGACAACCACACGTTGAGGCTGGCTCCACACTGGCACACTCATCCTCCTCAGACAGGACACAGACAGTCAACAGGTTAGCATCTCAATCACAAATATCAGCATTATACCACACACCACAGATTCTTTGCGCTGAAAAAAGCAGAGAGACAACATGGAAAAAAAAAGCAAAATATTAACTCTTTACTTCACCACATTTATTTGACATATTGGTTCATGAATGATAAAAACAATTATTTAACAGTCTATAATAATTTAACACAGTGAAAGGGGCCATCAAATTTTTCATACATTTGAATTCAGGACTTTTCTTTTCTTGAGTTATGCTACACTGTGGTATTTCTACTTCTACTCAAATACATTATCTAAGTACTTCTTCAAGACTGCCTTTCATGTTACAACATATTTTAGGATTATTAACACCGATGTATGTGTGAACAGTTTGTTTCTGCCCACTGTTGTGTGTTGTCTAATCCGTAAAAACCTTAACTTTTAAGACAACAAAAACAGCTAGAGAAAATGTATTCCTGAAAACCGTTTCTCAGTTCACTGAGAGTATTTCGACTGTTTTCATTTTCGTCAACTTGTTTGAAAAAGGTTCTAGAAAGAAAAGTTTTACCTCAGATAAAGATCAAATAAAACAGATTGTAGCCGTTGGACCGTGATGAAGTGGATTTTTAGGACATTTTCAAATTAATTTATTTGCAAATATTTTGACTACACATTTTACGAGACAACAACAAAAAATGGAGAGTTCAGATGCAACTTTGCTTTTTCTATTTTCAGAATTAAATAGCTCATCATATCTAAAAGACTCCTGTGTTTTAAATAAAAAAATATGATCAGCAAAATAAGCAGCTGTCAGATAGATGTAGTGCAGTTAAAAGGACATTGTTTCCCTTGAAATGTAGCATAAAATAAGAAACACTCTATCAGGTCCCCCAACTTTTAACCTTTAATATTTTATGTAATAATCAGAATCTTTATCATAATCAGCGGCACGTTCAAAAATGATAAACTAACACAATACAAAAACTCCTGAAGCGTTCCAGTGGAAACTGGACCATGTTTCACGTGAATCCTTAAAAACAGAAAACTTCAGGTAGGAGCTGATTTAAGTAAACTTAACCGTCCTGACTACTTTTGTCTGTCATGTTGATTTTTGCCGCATTAGATTAAATAAACTAAAATCAAGGGAGAAGCATGAAAAAGATCATAATCTTACCTGTGTGTGTGTCTGACTGAGAGGTGATTCAGCTGCTCTGATTGGATGATGACGTCTGTGCGGGACGAAGGTTTTGGATTAACCTGCCCGACCTGCCAGACTGGAATTTATCTCACTTTTTAGTTGAACAGTTTCGTCAGACTGACTGCTCTGAGTCAACAACGGCAATTTTGTTAAAGGATGTTGTTTTATTTACAGAAATCACATTTAAACTCCGGAGCACCAAAAGACAAAGATATGACTGAATACATGAATAAACAATTCTGTAACAGATGTATGTTACACAATATTCTCCCTTAATCACCTACATATCCAGGTCAGAACAGATACTTCAGGTAAAGAATGTAAATTATATCAAAATCCATTTTCATGTGTCTTTTGTTTTGGCACTTTACAGTAGCAAAAGTTGGCCCCCAGTCTATGTGTAGTTAAAAGATTCAGCCACCAGATGGCGACAAACACTAAACTCTGGACTCAGGTTTGATACCAGCAGCTGCTTTCAGTCCCTGTTTGAATTTTTTATCATAATCTTAAATCACCCATAACATGACAGAATGATCAGTATACAACAGAATTACAGCCAAAGTTGTGCCAAAAAAAGTCATGTTTTAGTTTTGACTATTTAAGATGGAACAGAGAACTGAAAGCAGCTTCATCACTAAGACACATTATTCAAAAGTTACATCACTGTTTTACTGAATTAAATACACAATTGGCAGTTGATGAAATGAAAAGTAACAGAGAAGGTAATGTGTGTTGAAAAGCTCTGCAGTACCCATGAGCCTCCGAGGCTGTTGCTATGGAATAAAAACTCCATCCAATGCAGTGACATCATAGTTTGACAGAGATTGACCTTCAGCAAATCCAGCTGGTTGTCAACAACAACAATATATCATATCACATACACATGACAATCAGTTATGTTTAATTATCTTGAAAAGTCTTTGGCTGACACGAGGATCCATATTTTGGTTAGGGTCTATAGGGTTATCAACCAATAGACCCGTGTAGGGATGACATATTTTTGTAGGAGTTCGCATCGCCCTGGTTTCCTTAACAAAAAAACCTATGAGATCTTTTAAATTGGATTTAGGAATATTGCAGAAAATAATCTCATTGGCAAACAAAAGTTTATGATACTTAAAGGTTTTGTTCAGAAAACAGTCTTCACAGATGAGCACCACTTTGTGATTTTCGAAATGTACATAAAATCACTAAAGGCAAAAACTACGGTTTAAACAGACTGCAATGCAGTAGCATGACTTAATGTCTCCACCACTAAGCGTCTCTACTACACAATTACTATACAGGTTTTCTATAAACTGATCAATCTACAAATTGTAGAGTAAGAATAGTTTGTAACTGAAGTCGGCCTGTAAAGACGGACTAGTGAGGAGATGGGTGTCAGTGTTCTCTGTGAAGACGGTTAATGTCTGTGACAACTTCTGTAGACTTATTTGGACACTTGTTAGAAAACGCTGTACAACAGACGTACAAAAGTCATCATTACTTCATTATTTATTTTTCTGCATTTAACACAGCTGTTCCTCTTTTGTAACTGGGAGAGTTAATTCTGGGAGAAGGGGGTAAAGTATTTGAGACTTTCTCTCAATGTAGCAAAAATGTTGTGAGTTCTCATTGTTTGTCCTCCTGATTCAACCAGGACAGTTTCATGTCGTCCTCACTGCTCCCATCATGGTGGCAACCTGGGGGACTGCAAGAGCCCTGCATGGGTTTCCTAATCAAGGAGACAAGTTCCTTCTTTTTGCCCAGGGCTTGTCATTGTCCTGTCTCCCTTCTCTCCAGGTCAGTGAAATCAGGGGCAGTACTCATACTCGCCTCCATCGCCGCCTCCGTCTATCTGGTAAACGTTTTCCACCGCCGAACTTGATCTATGAAGGTGCAGAGAGGACGAAGTCGAAGTGAACTGGGCCCAACTGTTGACCTGCTGCTGCCGAGGGCTGGAAGACAAAGAATGAAAAAATTATTAGTCATTGTTTAGTTTTTCATTATTCTCCTTGGTAGCACTAATATTGCCAAGTTAATATATATCGTGGATGATTCCTGGATAGAAATAAATAATTTGGTACTCACTGTAAAGAAAGTTAGGATGATTTGAGACACTACACATAGTAACTACACACTTTACTTTATTACTTCACAGAGTAAAGTTTTAACATTTATGCATATTCAGATGACTTGACTGTGACTTGGTGACTCAGTGTTTCCCTACAAAGTGGTTAGTAAGAACTGACATAATCCTGACCCTTTACAGGAACCTTACGATTAAGGGAGTGTTTGTCAAACTCGTTGGTTATGATCACATTATTTAACAAACATCTCCTTTGGTCACGTTTTCCTGTGGTTCAGATTTTGACATTTACGTGGTGACATTTGTGTCCGAGATCATCAGCGAGCGTTCTGAATGTCACGCTAGTCAGAGAGGAAACCTCAGAGGTTTCCTGTCTTCGCTTTAATAGGTTGCCTATTTCAAAGTCTCGGTATCTTGTACAAAAAGACACAAGAGATAGACCCCTGCAGCCTCATCATATCAGACTTTCAGGAACATTCAGGTTTTAATTCTGCGTTAAGGTTATTTAATGCTGGAGGGGTTTAGACTGAGGTTGGATCCTGACCTCAGTCTAAAGCAGACAGATCGGCCTCTTTATGGACTTCTCTGTCCTGATTGGATAAAGTGGGCAGGAATACGAATTGGTTAGTAAAGTAACACTCTGTAACATTGATCAGTATTAGAATACATAGCACTTACTTAAATAAAAATATATCACTTACAGCAGCTTTACTGTACAAAACATATTTGCGTAACAGCTGCAACTTAATCAGCTCTTTCGGCTTAAAAAGTTTGTGATGTTTGACCCACGATGATGCTGCTGCTCGGTTGAAACAAGGTTTGTATTTATAGATATTATATGTGTTGCGTTATGCTAGAGCAATATAAAAACTTAAACAGAAACTGGTGACACAACTCAAGATGAATTTGGCAGTTTTAAAATCCCATTTTATTTTAAATTTTCTTGTCAGAAATTAGAAAACATTAAAAGATTGCATCCAGGACTCTCTGTAGGACGACTGGTGGGAAAGTTGTATCTACATTCACAATTTTCTGTTCTGATTATGGTCCTCCGCTTCTGTTTGGCAAAAATCTATTGTGTATTGTGGGTTTTTTTTTCTGTCGTTGCTTAGTTTCGGTTTGAACACAAAGCAGCTTCACTGAACCGTAACACAAAGATGACAGGCAATAATGCAGAGGGTGTTGGGCGCTTGCGACGTGAGAAACCCGTCGCAAGTGAATTCCAGACCCCCGAGGTAAAAAAGCTGCCGACTCATGACAGCTCTGCCAAGACATGACTTGTCATCAGAGAGACGTGGCTGCAGTTTGTTCCAACGACTCTTTATCAACCACAACGTCCTACAATGAGTGTCACCAAACTGCTCTGCTTTGAAGCTTCACACTTAAAACGTAATTTGGAAAAAGTCCATCAACAGAACAAGAAAAGAAGAAGTTAAAATGTGTTACCCAATCTGAATGAGTCACACTACGAAACTTACATTTTATGGAGCAGACTCCATCTTCTGACTGCAGAGACACAAAAACACCAGAAATCAAATTAATGAGAGGTTTACTTTTTCAAAAGAGACATAACAGACATCAAATTACGTGATTAAATTACGTTTTGGGTTGGTTGATCAGGCTAAAAGCGTCATAATCACAACCTGGGAATTAGACTCAACCATCAGCTATCTTATATATTGCACTATTAACAGCAGGACAGTCGACTGTCTGAGGGCAGTTCAGTCAAAGTGATCTGCCACAAACTCTGTTCTAAACACTTCACATGACCTCCATCCTGGACGACTGACCACTGGTTCCTCTCTGGGTTAAAGCAGGACGTTTGGCTTAAGTTAGCACTTTAACTGTCTTTAAATACATTAGGACAGCGATGGGAACAATAACTGTTGTACTTCTTGACTTACTGATAATGATGAGTCCGCCTGCTGTGACCAAAGCTATCACCCCGAATAGAACACACACTAGAACCACAGGTACAATGCTGTTCTCCTGCTGATGTAAAACACACAAAAACACACTTACATCAACAACATCTTAAATTGAAACTCTCGCCAAAAAGCTACCGAGGCTTTATTTGTGATTGAATATGAGTCAAACCTTCGTGTAAAAGCATAATTACATATTGCGACCTAACAGGCAGGCTTGAGGAGCGGTCCACTATTACTCTCCTGCCTGTTAGGTCGCACTCTGGGATCAGCACTTTTTGTCTGCCATGACTGCGGCCCGCCGGAGGTGCAGCAGCAACCGTGAGTCATTCAAAAACCTTCTTTTTTGTAAACTCTGTGTACACAAACAATGTTCTCAATGCTCGTGTTCATGTGTAGAGACCCCGGTGATACTACGAGCTTCATGTTTCATGTTGTGTCGAGCCTTCCTAGTGTTGTAAAAATAACGATTTTGATGCTATCATAAAAGTGCCCATGCACCCCATTGAAAATTAGCTTGCCCAAAAACGAAACTACGGTAAATCTTAAAAGTGCCTCTTTCATCATCATTATGCTTTTACACAAAGGTTTGACTCATATTCAATCGCAAATAAAGCCTCTGTTGCTTTTTGGCGAGAGTTTCACTTTAAAGTCGAACTGATATTAAATAGGAAGTTAGCTAATGTGACGACAACGTGTAGAGCAGTTTTTAACCAAAAATCAACAACAAGCAGATATATATTATTCAGATTTTGGGGCATTTATGTAAGAATTTGTTTTGATATAAACCATATAAAGGAAATTCACATTCTGTCCTTTTTGCTGTTCACTCAGGAAATATAAGTCTCTATCTCACCTCGGCACTGACGCTACTGGAGGAGGAAGTTAGGAGGGTCTCTGTGAAATTCATGTGACCTGCAGGACGAGGAAATGAAAGCAGATGGCTTTAGTACAGCTGTGTCAGCAGCATGATGTCATGATGAAGTCTGATCACTGAGTTACTTTGTGTTTGTACCTGTACTTGTACTTGTACTTGTACTGGCTGCCGGCTGCTCTGTAGACGTCTCTGTGTTTAATGTTGGTGTGGTTGTCTGTGGAGCTAAAACAGATATAATGTTACACCGTGACCTCAAAGAGTTTAAGATGTTTAAGATGAAGACTGTCTGATCAACTAAAACCATCTTTTCGAATGCACTAAACTGCGGTTACACCTCTCTCACTCTTCTCTATCATCTTTATTTTTAAATTTCACTTTCAGTGGTGGAAGATCTTGACCTCAGATCTTGCACCTAATACCTTGAGGTGGCTGGATGGGGTTAAAGTTTGATCTTTTCCTAAACCATACCAAAACGTTTTTGTGCCAAAACCAAACAAAACCAGGACTGTTTCACCATGTTAATAAGCTATAATATGTTACCTGTTTGTCAGCAAGCTTTATTTAAAAAAGTTCAGACCAGAAGTCCATTTATTATTGCTAACTGTACTGTGGAGCCCTTCACATACAAAACTCACACTAATGAGAGGAATTTGAACAGCAAAGTTTTAAGGCCACTGGCCATACGACAGTGTCTGCAGTACTGCAGTTCGAATCAGACCACTGGATATTTTTAAGAACACCTGCAGACATTTATAGCCTTTTTGTGGCGACTGAAAGCAGCTATTTTTCAGGGGAGGTCGGATAATCTCCATCCAGGAGGAAACTATGATGCTCTCCTCACCTTAATTTTACTAACATTTATTCTGGTGATTTGGTGGGTATTTGATGAGCTGGGAGAGGAAATAAGGTTCACCACTTTGTGAAACACATGACTGTATAAAAGATATACACAGATACGTGAAAGGTTTCTAAAACGTCAATAAGCTCATTTTATTAGCAAATGAATGCATCCTGTTTTTTTCAGGCCTGAGTGAGGAAAAAAATGTAACGTTTGAACAAACAAAGCTAGTGAGTATCATCCTGATATGTTTTCCTCTGAACCATCACACCTCCAAAGAACTGACACTTTCTACTGCATTTGTAACATTTTAGGAGTTTACTGAGTAATTATAATTGAACCAATAGATGACACTTCAATCTGCTTCCTGTTGTACGTCTCACTGCTGAAACTCTAACAGTCTTTTAATAAAGACAATAGTTTTGCAAACTTCAGCCTTCCTGCACAAACGTCACTATTTTAACAATATTTTCTCACCTGTCACAATGGTCAAATCAAAGTGATGTTTGTCATCATTGAACCATCCAGGGATGTCCACTCTACATCCGTACCGTCCAGCATCTGAATCTGTGATGTTCAGTATCGTCAGAGAAACATCTCCTTTATCCAGTCGTCCCAGTAGCTGATACCTGCTGGAAGCTCTGGTTCCCTCTATCACTTTACGACCATCTGTGGAGATGAGCTGGTTGGTGCAGCCTGATGACGGTATGTCTCCTCGACCCCAGCAGACTGAAAGGGATCTGTATTTGCTGGAATTGTATGTACATGACAGAGTAACGTTCTGACCAGTTTGACCAGCAACGCTGCTGCTGCCACATTCACTGACTGTAGAGACAGAAAAAACAAGTAAATTAATTCAAGTTTTTGTCAGCATCTAAAATCTGCTTGTTACTGAAAATATCTCAACTGTCAGATTGACGTATCACCTGTTTCAAACTGTCTTGTTACTAAATTATGTTTCTTTTTATCTGTTTTACTGACAGACGACTTTGCTTTACTGTTTTTGCCGCTTTACTGTTTTTGCTTTACTGTTTTTGCAACTCATGACAATAAAAACTGAACCGATGATGTGAGAAATTGTAAAACCCACAACATGTTGGTTTGTTCCCTTCATCAGACTGCTGATATCTGACAGTTCATCTGTGTGAAGCGCCTTCAGAGTGTGCAGCGCTTCCTATTATCAGATTATCTGTTAATGTCGTCCTGCAGCTGTATTAGAAGTCACTCTGATAAAAGATGTTTGGTCTCATGTGACAGCTGGATCTGATGACCTCTTTGGCTGCGACAAATGATTTTCCTTATAACAAATATATCATACTGAAAATGAAAACTGGGCTGCAGGAGAAGTGAAATGAAAAGAAAATGTTAAAAAACTGCAACAAAAAAAAAAGGGTTGGGGAAACTTGTTGACGAGAACAAGAAAGACATTATTGTCAGTAACAGCAAGGTAACTGTTGGTTTTCGACTCAATTCAACTTAACTTTATTTATATTGCACTTTACAAACAAGCATATAAAACA
Organism: Diplodus sargus; assembly: GCA_903131615.1. Lineage (NCBI taxonomy): Eukaryota > Metazoa > Chordata > Actinopteri > Spariformes > Sparidae > Diplodus > Diplodus sargus. Next base: position 946,987 of record CAEMYA010002118.1, read on the forward strand.
AAGACATGAGGCAAACACAAACAAAGACAGAAAAGCGAAAAGAGAAGAGAAAAGGGAAGAGAGAGAGAAGAGCCATCATGTGAAGTGTGTCATGTAATAATAACAATAATAATTATAATAATAGCAAAACTTCTACTACTAGTACTAATATCAAGCACAAAAACACAACCAGAGGCTTCAGAAGGAATAACAAGCACAAGAAGTTTGTTTGAAGTTGAAAACCTCAGCAGAACGGGAGAAAAAACCCTTTTGTTTTTCTATTTTCCTGTTTTTACCACTTTTAAATGTGGAAACGACATGAAAGAAGTCATAAGTGATAAGGCAAAGTCAGTAAAGATCAGTGAGTACCTGTGAGGAGAGTGAGAAGCAGAACGATCTTCATGATGAAGCGAATCACACTGACACACTGACATCACAAACACTGCAGTTAACCACACAGCTGCATTGCACACTGTAAAGAATGATCCACAAACTAAAAACACCTAACAGAGACTTCTAAGTGAATGAATCACCTACAACAGTAAGAGATAAATTAGTATCAATCAATTAAGACCTATCAAGTAAAAATCTTTGTGATGAATATTTATAGTCAAATTACATATTTTATATTTTCTTCATCATTGACATTTTTTTATCTCATATTTCTCTGGAACATATGAAATATTGTGGTTTGGTCTTCATGTCTCTAAATCTACTGATGCTTCTGTTAAGAACAGGACTTCATCAAATGGACCACATTTTAGAGATAAAGGAACTTTCTGAGGGGGAGGTGATCTCATCAGTTACTACATCTTAACCAGGCTGATGGCTTTAGAGCCTCTCACGGTCTCCAGTGGGTTAGTGTGAATACGTTGGTCATCTTAGGGTGTGTTAAACACATGACTTCCTGCTTGTGGCATTCGGTTTCAGCTGCTTCCTCGAACTCTGAGTTTCATTTCATCAAAGGCTGACAGCTGAGTGCCACACTGCAAAAAATATCTGCAGCTCGTTATCCTGTTCACTGAAAGAATATATAGGAATTTGTATCTATTACTTTCAAAAGTAAATAATAGCCAACCACCAACGTGTGGTGTGTGGAAACAGCTGCTCCAGCTAAAAATACACATCGATCTCGCCACTATACTAACGAGGAGAACCATATTTTGTAATTCTGCAATAATTCAGTAATACCGAATTTATCCACAACACTGGGGTCAATGAACAAGTGGCGCTGTCGAACTGAAACATATAAAACACAACTATGCATTTTCTTTTATTTAATTTCACAGGAATATATACAACAGAAATGGCCACTAGAACAAACTACAGTTCAGACTTTACGACAGTAAAGCAGGATTTCTAGACGGAATTAATTGTTTTCCATAACAATGAAAATAAAACACTACTTTCTCTCATTATATAGCAGTTAGCATGTGGTGAACATGCAACAGTCTCCGGGGGGGAGTCGCAGTAGGGGCAGTCGCCCCCCCTTGTGGCCCAGTTGTTGAAGAACGCACGCTGAAGTGCCCTCTTGGGAGCCAAAACACGTGCTAAACTGTCCTCTTGGCTGGTTAAAACATGATAAACTGCCCTCTTCGGTGGCAAAAATGTGCGCTAAAGTGCCCCTTTTGAGTTGAAAAAACACACTAAACTGCACCCTTGGCTGGTTGAAACATGATAAACTGCCCTCTTGGGAGGCAAAAATGCGTGCCCACCTGGTTGGCAAAATACAACTGCCCTCTTGGGCTAAAGTGCCCTCTTGAGTTGAAAAAACACACTAAACTGCCCCCTTGGCTGGTTGAAACATGATAAACTGCCCTCTTGGGAGGCAAAAATGCGTGCCCACCTGGTTGGCAAAATACAACTGCCCTCTTGGGCTAAAGTGCCCTCTTGGGAGGCAAAAATGTGGCTAAAGTGCCCTCTTGGGAAGCAAAAACGCATGCTAAAGTGCCCTCCTGGTTGGCAAAACACACTAAACTGCCCTCTTGGGTGGAAAAAACACTAAACTGCCCTCTTGGCTGGTTAAAACATGATAAACTGTCCACTAGGGTGGCAAAAGGGCATCTTTAAGAGCCCTCCTCATTGGCAAAACACCCTAAACTGCCCTCTTGGATGAAAATAAAACACTTAATTGCTCTCTTGGGTGGCTAAAAAAAGTTTAAGCGCACTCCTGGTTGGCTAAACATGATAACTTGCCCTCTAGTCTTGGGTGGTATAAATGCATGCTTAAGTGCTCTCTTGGGTGGAAAAACACGCTAAACTGCTGCCATTGGATGGAGAATATTGATTCCAATGAAGGCAATTAAGGCAAGCTTTCCCCGAGTCATTTTATGGTGTCAACAAGTTAAACCCTGTTTATGTTCAATAAACTTTGTATGGCCATTAGCCCATATTTTCTGTTTAGTTTTTTTTATGTATTTATTTGTTTATCTTTTGCAAATGGCCGATGGGCTAATAAACTTTCTAGATTTTATTTTCAATTTACAATTTAGGCTAGGTCAGTTAGATTCATTGTATTTTGTAAATTATGGAATAAATTGATGGCAACTGATAGATGGTAACTGGAGTTTTAAAAACACATTCCTGTTGTTAAATGGATGAAATGGACTTACTTTAAACGGACAGTGTGTAACTATTTAAGTAATTAATTAACTCAAATCAACGTCTTCGTGCATAAGTAAGTCCGCATTGTTGTACAATGACCTCTGCCAACAATCTGACATATCCTCCTGAGCGAAGAATTACCTATCTGAATATACATAGCACGGGTAAGCTCTATGGAGGCCGTCATGTCTTTCCGGGTGTAAAAAAACTATTGACTGCCGAGAGGGACACAAAGCACTACGTAGTAAGGCTAAACGCGATTTAGCTCAGAGCTAGCTTGACCGCGGAACTGAGAGGGAGCTCAGCGAAAGCACTCGTCACTAACTAACATCTAACTAACTACATCTTTACCTCATTACTTGAATCAGTAGAAATACTCGACGCTGTTGGGAAAGAGTCCATATTTTGAAAATGAGTTTTTTGTCCGTCAGGGCCACCGTAGCTTCTGGAAAGTCTTCGGGACAGGAGGGGTGAGCAAAATAGTGTTGCAATGTAGAGCCTCACAGCTAGATGGTGCTAAATACTCGATATGTTACACACTGTCCCTTTAAGTATTCAGCTTTAGACACACTCTGTCTCAGATGGTCACATGTCAGTCGGGGCTTAATACTGACTGAGGTGCAACCCTGCATTCTATTGCTGTGTGAGGTAGGTAGCTAATATAGCAAGCTGTCTATTAAGTTACCAATTTTGCATTACTAAATACTAGTGTATGTAGCCTGGAAGTGCTATTATTAGGTAGAGATGCCTATCACATGTTTAAGCCTAGCCTGAGGAGCTAGCCTTGCTAAGTCTTGTGGGAATAGCTTTTTAAAGCTAGCCAGTAAAATTAAAAGTTTTTAAAAGGGTTTCCGCCATGTTTAAGTTAACCCCCCGCCAGGCTAAGCATTTGAGATTTTTTATTTTATTTTAATTCTTTAAAATGCCTTTTTAAGTGCACAGCTCAGTTGGAAACATATCCAGTGGCTTGCAAAAGTATTCAGCCCCCTTGAACACTTCCACATTTTGTCACGTTTCAACCACAATCATAATTGTATTTTAATGGGATTTCATGTGATAGACCAACACAAAGTGGTGCATAATTGTAAAGTGACGAGAACATTGTTGAACAAACAGCATCATGAAGCCCAAGGAACACACCGGACAGGTCAAGGATAAAGTTGTGGAGAAGTTTAAAGCATGGTTAGGATATGAAAAAATATCCCAAGCTTTGAACATCTCACAGAGCACTGTTCAATCCATGGGATGGGAAGATGGATGGAGCCAAATACAGGACAATCTTGGAAGAAAACCTGAGACTGGGGCAGAGGTTCACCTTCAAGCAGGACAACGAGCCTAAACATACAGCCAGAGCTACAATGGAATGGTGTAGATCAAAGCATATTCATGTGTTAGAATGGCCCAGTCAAAGTCCAGACCTAAATCCAAGTGAGAATCTTTGCTGTTCACAGACACTCTCCATCCAATCAGACTAAACTTAAGCTATTTTGCAAAAAGGAAAGGAATATTTCAGTCTCTATATGTGCATCGCTGGTAGAGCCCCGAAAGACTTGCAGCTGTCTTTGCAGGGAAATGTGGTTCTACAAAGTATTGACTTAGGGGGGTGAATACTTTTGCATACCACACTTTTCTGTTTTTTATTTTTAAAAATGTTTAAAAACCATGTATCACTTTCCTTCCACTTTTTTTTTCATTCATTTCATTTTTTGCACAATTATGCACCACTTTGTGTTGGTCTATCACATAAAACCCCATTAAAATACATTTACATTTGTGGTTGTTACATGACAAAATGTGGAAACGTTCAAGGGGGGTGAATACTTTTGCAAGCCACTGTATGTCCATGCTTCATCATAGTTTGTTTCTTTTGAGGTGTCAAATAAATATTTTAAATGTGTATTGTTCCCTGTGTTTTTATCACAGAACCCTATTTGGTGAAGTAAACACACTGAACTCCAGCAGACTATTAAGACCAAGGAATACTATGAAACATTACTGTTGCAATGACTTTTATGTTGGGCCCCTTTTTGTTCTATACTGAGCCAGAACTATATCTCACAGAACCAGTTTGGATTATCTGCTGCAAATATGGTGTTAAAATGCACTAGAATACAGGAAATGGCATCTACTTAATTGAAAATGTTCTGGGGGAGGACCCCCTACACCCCCCAAGGTTTTATTTCCTTCATACAACCATGTCTCTGTGTTCTTCACAGTCCAATTGTTAGGTTAAGTGTTGTAATTTGATGGCGCCCTTACTTCCTGTATTACTGTAGACTGATATACTGTTTTATTGTGAAAGGGTTACAGTACGTATGAGACATGACGTCACCATGTTCCTGTATGAACGCCAAGTTGTTGTTCTGTGTGAGCCATGCTGATGAGACGGCGGCACATCGGCCTGCACTTTATTGTTGAATAAATATGCCAAGAGGCTGAATATGGATACGAGTGTGTTCTGCTTATCTTCCATGCGCGGTAGAGTACTACGCGCTGCAGTAAAATAAACCCCCTTAACACCAATGTTGAATATACACAGTTCTTGTGGATGCTGATCCCAACTACAAATTAACTTGAGTAGTATGTGTAGTTAGTCTGTTTAAAGGCTATATAATGTGCCATTTGTATAACATATAAACATGTCTAAAGTGCCCTCAGCAACACACAGAACTTAGTCCCCTCTTCAGTGGCGAGAACGCGCTGTATGTGCCCTTTTTTTTCTTTTCGCCCCTGCCCTTCAAAAAGACTGTGCACGCCACTGGCGGTCAGTGAGTCCATCTGGTGGCCCGAGAGCAGAACTGCAGTAAATCATGACCACATGGCGGAAAAGAACCAAGCCAAATATGGCTGGCTAATTATGTGGTATAAGATTGTATTTAAAGGTACAATATGTAAGAAATCTAAAGCAACTGCCCGTAAAATCATCCTAATATGTCACAGAGACTCAGGAATAATGTTCATAACATACTGAACTCAGCAGCAACAACAGTACTAAGGGTGCACCGATCCGATATTAAGATCAGATATTGGCCCCGATATTGACAAAACAGCTGGATCGGGATGGGAAAAATACAGATCCAGTTTTTTTTTCTCCGTCGCAGCACATCCTACATCATTCGTCAGCGTCAGTGTGTCACATGCTGGAAGAGCACTAGTTGTTGTTTGAAGTTGCACTTACTCACGTCACATTTCTCCGCTGATTAGCTGTTAGCCCCGCCATCAGATGTTAGCCTCACCGATCAGCTGTTAGCCTAACAACTCTAACTTTCAAACCGACGTACTCAATGCTCTGTGGGCTGTCCATCATTGCTCCGTTGGTCCTCCCTTCACCAGGACCTCAGGGTTATTCACCGCCGGGCTGCTTTGTCGCTTTCCTCTGCTGCTGTGGTCTCCCCCGGCTCGCAGCGATGTTGGATGGTCGCTACTCCGCTGTTGCTGGCGGGGTCTTCAGGTGTTCATCACAGGAGCACCTGGACCTCTGTTGTCACTTCACCCCAGACTTCATCACTTGGATTGGATCTCTTGGTCTCCTGCGTTGCCCCACTGTGCGCATGGAGCCTCCAGACGCTAGTTTGTACATGGATGGTGTTACTGACTTCGGTGCTAGTTTTCCCTCTGTGGCACGCTGTGGCTGTTCTGAATCACACATGCGTGAGTAGCTCTGTCACAGGAACCTGCTGCAGTCAGGGGGAAACCTAGGTCTGGATCAGTGATCACGTCCTGAACTTTCTGCAGCTTTGCCACTATCAAGCAGCCAGCAGAGCCCCCAAACGGACCCTGAGGCTCAACAAAACTTGGCTGTTCCCTTGGCTCGAAAACGGACGAGCGAAAAATTCATGGAAGGCAGGTGCACTCCGGCTAACATGCTGTGTGCTAGCTGTAGCATCGCTAACACCACTATGCCCTGCGAGAGCTGTCATAAGAGCAAGAAAGACATCTCCAAACTCTGGGAGAAGATCAAGCAACTTGCTGACGAGCTAAAACAAAAAGACAGTCTCCTAGCCGAA
>CAEMYA010002118.1:960366-1008806 GCA_903131615.1 Diplodus sargus
TGTGTGTGTGTGTGTGTACTGACTGTAAGCAGCAGTCAGCAGCAGTGCAGGTATGAAGACGATGAAGGAGACCCTCACTGTGTTTCCAATGAAGCTCTGCAGACTGTCGACCTGCTGCTGCTGCTGCACAGACGACTGTCAACAGACAACCAAACAAACAAACAAATATATGTTAGGCTGTCACGGTAATTACAGCAATAACATAACATAATAAGGTGCACCCATGTTTAGAAATATATGATAAAACATACCGTAAATTTTTTGTTTCTATATTATTTAGTTAGTAACCAAAAGGCAATGCACATTAATCTTCAATCAAAAAATCACTCAAGTGAAAGTGAAAGTCACCCATACAAATAGGACTTGAGTACAAGTCTCAAATCTGCACATAATACGTTTTTAAGAGTAGTTTTCTCATAATAATTGTAATAAGGCATCAAAATTAAAAAGTAAAAATATATCATATATATATTAGGGCTGTCAGGCGATTAAAAAAAATAATCTAATTAATTACAGGATTTGTAATTAATTAATCTAATTAATCGCATTTTAATCTCATATCTGCTAAAGGTACCCAAATAAAGAATTCGAATTCTAGGACATTACAAAATTGTATTGCATGACTAATCAATTGAATACACTAAGAAGAGAAGAACTTGCTGTTCAAAGGCCCTAGCAACGATGTGCTCGCCTCGCTCCCCTAAGTCGCGTCCATGTCTGTTGTCACCCTGCTTTGACTAGTGACTAGGGCTGTAACGATGCATCAAACTCACGATTCGGTTTGTATCATGATTTTTGACCCACGGTTCGATACAAACCTCGATTTTTTTTTTCTTTTCTAAATTAAAATTTTTATTTATGTAACATTTCAATAACTTATGTATATGATACTTGTCTGATAGTATCAGAGGTGCAGTATTGTGGAGGGCGTGTCTATCTGATGGTCTGTTAACTGCACAGATCCTTCACTCAACTTAATACAGAGAAACGTCCCACAAAACAACGTTACAGAACCAAACTAAGGTAACGTAGTAACTGTAACTGTCTTTGGCAACAAGTACAAATACCACAGCTGTACGTGGAGAAGCGTCCTTTCTCCCCCCCGTCCTACAGAGGGAGGAAGGACGCTTGAGCATGAGCCCCATTCATCACCGGTAAAAAAACTTTACCTCACTGAGTGTTTCTGATGAAAAAAAATCTCCGCGACGGTCAGCCCTCCAGACCGAGACTACAGTGAACTTTACCCTGGAAGACAGTCTGCCTTGGTTTTGAGTGACAGGGGAGACACCGGAGAAACCCCTTGAAAACACACACACGTCATCATCATGACGTGTACCGTCACATCTCTTTAGGAGCCGCAGCGCCGGCTTTCTGTGTGAAATACACAGCGGTTCGTCTTTACAGCAGTGTTTCGCTCTGTGTGAACGAACGACGGCAGAGAATTGGCGAACGACCACTGCGGTGTAAATGTGGTGTTACTTACAGCTCATAGGGCTGATCTGGACTGGAAGTTGTGTTGCGATTCTGCCTTCTCACAGTGCGAGACAGGATCGTGGATCTTAGTGTCGCGATTTCAGCTTCGATACGTGTATTGTTACAGCCCTACTAGCGAAGCAGGTGGGAAGTGACGAACGTCCGGACAAGTTCCTCGGTGCTAGTGCAACAGTGACGTGCCACTGCCAAGTAGCCTACGGGTCATTCAATGGGCCAAATTTAAAATGCTCGCGCATTGAATTGCCACTCAGAATCTCAGAATTAATTGCGTTAATTTTTATAACGTGTTAATTTGCAGTGTAATTAATTAATCTAATTAACGCGTTAAACTGACAGTCCTAGTAAATAATATTTTGTGGATCAACCACTTACCAGATCAAATATTCATTATTTGTCTGATAATCGAATCAGTGTTTTTTTACTTGATCACTGTATCAACGTAAATTCATTTCAAAATGTGATCATTTGACTCTTGTGCAGCATGTTATCTGTAAAGAAACTAGTTACTCAAGTTATCAAATAAATATAGTTGTAGTAAAATATTTATATATAATATATTTATAATATCTATAAAATATATCACTGCTAACCTCATCAGTACTAGTGTAATATTATTCACAGTCAATATAGTAACAATAATGTGTAGAGTTGTCGATGTAAACTATCTTTGTTACCTGAACCAATGCCACCACTGGCCCTGTGGTGTCTTCTCCAGTGACATCACTTCCTGTCTGCCTGGTCACGTCTTGTCTGCTGAAACCTGCCGACAAGATGAAAGCGTCTCAAAACTAAATTGCAAAAATAATTTTCTTTGCCACACCGAGAAGGTACATCCTGAACTCACCTGCTGTAGTGAGTGGTGTGTTCAGGTTCTCAGCATCCCAGGTGTCTGAGTGCTCAGAGGTTTCAGAGACCACAGAGCGAGCTGCACGAGGACAGACAGGAGACAAGTTATAGAAAACATTCTGATCTACTTACTACTAATAATACTAATACTACTACTACTACTACTTGTGTTCATTAATGTAAAAACTGAATACACCTTTATCTGGTCACCATGAAACTAAATAAATCAGAGTCAGAGTGTGTGCTCTGGCTCAGACTGTACGTACGGTTGATGATGATGAGGTGAACGGTGGATGTTTGGTCATTGAACAGACCGGGCAACTGAACTCTGCAGTGATAGAAACCAGCATCTGATGGTCGAGAGCTATAGATGGACAGAGAGGAGGAGGAAGATATAGAGTACCTGCAGAAGAGAGGAGATCATCAGGAAAGCCTCAAGTACATTCAAGTTATTAATTTACATTCAAGCTATATTGTTTTCATTTCCACCTCTACAGATAAACAGAACTTAACTAAAACATGTCTCAATGTTCGCTAAAATATCTAGTTTTGTTGCCACTAACATAACAGGAAAATGTCTTGATGTCTCGCCCAAAATATCTAGTTTTGTTGCCACGAACAGCACTGGCAAATGTCCCAGTGTGTTGTTAAAAAGATCTGGTTTTCTTTCAACAAACACAGTTGGAAACTTCCCAACATCTCATCTCATTAAAAAAGGTTTTTTTGCCAATAACACAACTGGAAAAATGCCATCTTGCCGGAAATATCAGGGTGTTATTTTTGCCACTAACACACCTTGAATGCCTCGCCAAAATGATTATAAGAACTAACACAACTGGAAGATGTCCTGACACCTCATCAAAATAATCTTGTTTTGTTGTCACTAACATGACTGGACAATGTCCCGACGTCTCACGAAGAGTATTTGGTTTTGTTGACCACCTGAGACCATGTACCTGTAGGACTTCCTGTATGAGACCTGATCTCCAGCTGCGTTGATCACAGTGTTGTGGCAGGTGAACAGTGATGGCTCTCCTCTCCCCCAGCACACCTCCACCCCTTTCTGACTGACTGCCTCCAACCGACAGGGCAGCTTCACCCTCCTCCCAGCCACGCCCACCACCGTCTCCGTGGTGACCGCTGACACACGGGCTGCCAAAGACACAAAGATGGTTTCAGACCATAAGTCGATCTCGACGTGATTTTTATATGTCTTCAGTGCAAGAGCTGATGGAATTGTTTGAGGTGAAGCTCATTTTTAACAAACAAATAATTATTTCAATTTCAATTTTCAATTAATCTGCCGACTATTTTCTCCGTTAATTGACTGATTGTTTGGTTTGTTTAAATACTCAAAATAGTGAGAACAGCAGGTCACAATGACCCAAAGGGACACCTTCGCAATGTTTATTTTGTCCAACCAACAGGCCAAACTTATTCAAATGATTAGAATAATGCAATGGAAGATGTACAAATAACCAACCAAACCATAACATGTTTTAACAGAACAGAACAGTTGACAATTACCAAACTAAAATGTAAAAACTGTTGATATATTCTAATATTGTGTGGGTTAAAATCTTAAAGTAAAATCTTAAAAATAACCAAAGCTGCCAGATAAATACAGTGAGAGTAAAACGTACAACATTTCCCTTCTGTGATGTAGAAACACTTTGTTGACCACATGGTTATCAATAAAAGATATGTCTGACAGTCTGATTTTAGTCCAGTGTGCCCCTTGTATCAGTTAAGCAGTCAAAGTCAGTGAGAGGGCGGAAAGCTTCAGGTTCAGACTCACCTGTGAGGAAACAGATGGAGGTGAAGGTGTGAAGAAGCAGCGACAGCATGTTGATGTGTTTCCTCAGACGGACGGTCAGACAGACAGACAGACAGAGAGGAAGAGTTGGAAAGACGACTCACTCATGTTACTTCTCTTTTCCACTCGTCCTGTTATTTATAGACACAGACTGATGTTGCCAAACAGGAAAAAGTCAGAAAAACAGTTTCTGAAAATCAGCTCAGAAATTCAACAGATTTTGAACAAGAGACCCAGAAGTGGAAGAAGTACTCACACTACTAGAGTAAAAGCAGTAAAAAAACAGAATAGGACTGCTCTTTTCCATGTTTCCTGTCCCTATCTCCACTTTTTGTCTCCTGCCGTAGTTTCCCCTCTTTGTCTTCTTTCCATGTCACCTCTCCTTGTCTCCTCCCCTCTTTTCTTCTACTTGTCTCTCTACTTGTTTACAATCCTTGTCTCCATATTCTCCTTCCCTTGTCTCTTTGCTTTGTAACCTTTCCTAGTTTCCTCTCCCTGTCCGCTCTCCTTGTTTCCTTTCTTTGTCAGCCCTCTCATCTCATCTCTTTTCTTTGTCTTCTTTCCTTGTTTGCTCTACTTGTCTGCTTTCCTCATCCATTTTCCTTGTTTCCTCTCCTTGTCACCTGTCCCTATTTTCTCTCCATGTCTCGTTTCCATTTTGCATTTCCTGTTTTCTCTTCTCTTTCTCTTCTTGCCTTATCTTCCAACTTTGTTTCATCCATGTTTCATTCCATTGCCTCCTTTCCTTGTTTTCTTCCCTAGTTTATTCTTATTATTTCATCTCATCTCCTTTTTCTACCCATGTCTCCTGTCCTTGTTTCCTGTCCTCTCTTCATCGCCTCTCTTGTCTCCTCTCCTTGCCGTCTTCTTTTTCTAATATCTACCGTTTGCTGACTGTGAAAACATTCAGGGTTCAAAGGTCAGCTTTTCTTGGCCTCTCTTCTGATTTCCTGCCACATTCCTCTCTGATCACATTCCTCCTGCTGGAAATATAAATACATAATATATTTATACAGCATATTAAACTCTGTATTTATAATCGCAGACAATATACGAGCTCCCAGCATGCATCTTGTTCTGACCCCTCTGATGGTAGGAACATGTGACTGCAGACTCCAGCATGTTTCTTCTCTGGGTTTAAATTAGATTACTAGAGTATGTATAGAACGTTCAACTTTAACTACATCTCTCTATAAAAGCAAGGAATCTCTGTCTGGATCTCTCTCTGCGGATCAGGGTCAGACTGACCTGAGAGTTTCAACATGGCTGCTGCTTGGTTCAGTGGTGTGCCATGCGGATTTGTTTGGACTGCATGATATCGTTAATAAATTATTTCATGAATGCTTCACACATTTCGCAAGCATTGTCCACCAGAGCCACCACAGTCACGTGCGCACCAGAGCCAATCACTGCGGAGCTCAAGCCCACGACATACCTTAAGAAATAAGCTGATTTATATCTGCAGTCGCGCGAGCTGGACCAGGATTTTGCTGGCGGTTCGGTCCCGTTCTGTTCTGTGCATCTAAACTGACTGTTGTGGATTTATGAGACTAAACGAGTCCGGACTGAGTCTGTTCGGGTCTGAGGAGATCCGGTGACGCGCGGACAACAAAGTGGAATCGGAATCTGTGGATGTTCGTGTGTAGCTAACGTTAACTGCTAGCTCACCCAGACGGCCCACCTCCCGAGGCGTTGGACCGGACGCACCGGCATGTCCAAAACCAGACTTAGGGTAAATAACCTCCGCCACGCTTTTTCACGAACATTGCCGTCACGTTTGCTTTGTGTCTGGTGTAGAAGAAACGGTAAAATAACGGGCTTTTGTCACGAAAGTGTCCAAGTGGGAAGTTTGGTTGTTGAGGAACAGGAAGTTGTGGGAGGGTCGTCGGCAGATGATTGACAGGCAACGCCGGTCAGTGTACAGACAGCGATATTAAGAGTTGAGAGATTTGTGACATTTAGCGTGTTTGGAGTGTATAGTTAGTGTGTTATGTAGTGTTTGGTGTAGTGTGTTTAGTGTGTAGTGGAGTCGTTTTTTTGTTTAATGAGTCAAAACAGGAGAAGCTGAATGTGGAGCTGGAAGGAGCTCAGGCAGACCTGAGCATTGCTGCATTTAAATGTAAATAGTTACACATAACTTTGCATATTTTTTTAATTTATGCACATATTCAGCAAACAACAATTTATATTTGCATTATAAGTAATAAAAAATGGTTTGTTAAACATATTTGTGGTTTTCACAGTAAAAAAATCTAACTTTTTCCTACTCTGATTTTATGTTGGGTTTTTTTTGTGTGATTTTAGGTCCATTGTGTTAATGCAGTATGTCAAAATGAAAAAAATAACTGTACAGTCACACATGTGAGGTTGTGCTGAAAATAATGACAACAAGTAAATTGTTTTTAAGGTGAAATATAATGGCAAAATAAAAAATAGTCAAAAACGGCCAATTATACCCTGGAATATCGGATTTCACAACAAACCTAAATATCCCTGATGTTCCACCTTCAAACACAGCCTCATTTGACCATCAATGAAAAAGCTTCTTAACCTCCCACTTTTCTATAGGAACACATATGTTCTTATGGGCAATGCACTAGTATCAGTAAATATCCAGATTCAGTTAAAGGAGTAGTTCCCCATTATTCTCTCTCTCCGTCAGGTTTTGAATGCAGGAAACAAATAATCAATTTAGTCTTCTGGTCGAGTTCGTAACGTGACATTTAACACTTTAGTGAGATCACAGGATTTAGTGACATCACCGATATAATGCTATTGAAGCCATGAACACACAGCTGTAAACCCTCTGGAATCAATACAGTTATTGATGACTGACACACAGCTTAAGATCAAAGCTCACTGCTCAAATGTGATTAACGTGTGTGTGTGAGTTGTGTAATCTGTGACATCATTCTGGCTTATAAAATCAAACCGGTCACACCTCGTCTGTCTGTCTGAATACTAAACAATACTTAGCTGTAATCTTTGCTGCTGAACTTCAGCTGTGACATTAATGATGATGACAACAACAACAATAGGTGGTTGAGTAGGAGGAGCAGGGGTGAAGGGTGGAGGTCACAGTCTCTATTAACCTCACAGCGAAGAAGAAAAAGAAGACGAAACGAAGCGGCTTAACCTTCAGACACCATGAAGACTCAAACTGACACATTTGCACAGGCTGATGTCATTTTATTGGTCGTTGCCATGACGACAGTCCGCTTCGCCGCCTCCACCCTTTGCGTTGACTTTTCCTCCGACCTCTGTGGTCCTGACAGGATTTAGTTTGTGGTCACATAAGAACAAGAAAACATCTCCTGTAAAGCAACATGCTGTGTGGCTGATGGGAAATGTTGTTTTGAATAATGAGGCTTGAGTTCATTAATACTGTTTCCCGAAAAACAAACAAACCAACAGAGGAAGAAGAAGATATTATAGGCTTTTCTTCACACAGAGTAATTATTGGTACGAGATCCACACAGCTTGACAGTGTCACTGCTGGCCTGTTTTTGTATTTTGTTCCATTTTGGTGTCTTGTTTAAATTTCACTGTGGGAAACTTTAGCTCATAAATCTGTTATCTTTCAACATGTCAAAAGAACATTCATACATTATTTTTATTAAATAAATGGAGTGTAGGAAAAAGTACAATGTTTTCCTCCAAAATGTGAAATGCTTAAAATTGTATCTAAGTACAGTACTTGAGTAAATGTACTTTGTTACTGCAAGTATGTAATAACTATCACTTATCAAATAGCAAACCATAAGGAGCACTGACTACAACTGAGCACATCTTTTTCATGCTATTACTGTATTAATAGTCTCACATAGACATATTAAAGTGCTCTGGTGGCACCAGTTCACTGGCACAAATATCTGACATGTTGAAGTCCAAAAAGATGCTATAAACACCCTTTCAATGGAAGACGGATCCAATTTCTTTGATCAACAAATCCATGTTGAAATTGGCTGGAGGAGAGCTAGCTAGCTGTTGGTAGGTGGTGAGCAGCAGTATCCTGCAGTTTGTTCGATTAAGGGAGGGAAGAGCGAACATATCAGTTAACGGAGCTAATGGTAATGATGACACAAGTTTAGTTTTAAACTTTAAACAGTTTAAAGGTAAAAGTACTTTAAATGCTAATATTTTTACGACTAGATGATAATAAAGTATAGAAACAATTCTTTGTGGCACAATTTACTTTGAGACTGTGTTGAAAAAGGTTAGTCTGAAGCCCTGATGGTTAGTAATTATTTGGTTTGGACTGGACTGAATATTTAGCTCTTGTATATAGAACAGATGTATTTAGTTGATGTTTCGCTAATCAATAAGATACAATGATGTGTGGCTCCACAGGTGTTGAATAAGACTTTACATTACAAGAGTTAATCTTTTATTTGTCCATCTTTTACATCAGGCTACTTTACATTTTTATTTTATTTTAATTTACAAAATTAAAATACATTAAGTCATGATTTATTTTACTAAAAAGGTCACTTTTTATATAGTTTGAGTCAAATTTTCACTGTGATAACAAAAAAGTCTGCCAACACCAACAAGGTTCTTTGAACAAAAAATCCACTTGAAATTAGCAAGAGGAGGGTTTTTGAAACTGTTAGCAGGTGGTGGGCAGCAGAGACCTGCAATGTGTTGGCTGGGGGAGTTACAGCTAACAAAACTGAAAGCTAATGGAGCTAACAGCAAGCACACAGTGGAATTGACAGTTTCTGTACAGACGAGTATGAAGCATTGAACAGTGAACTGCAGTTTAATGTGAAAACACAACAAGTTCACAACAAATTACCACTTTTAATGTGATTAAAAAAAAAGCTGTTAGCAAGTATTTTTCCTCATCGTATGACAAAATCAAGACAGAGATGTGTAGACAGACATGGTTAGTGTAGTCTTTCCGCCAACTGAACTGTTGACAACACTGGTCATTTTGTCAAGTAGATAAACAAACAGACGCACAGATTCAGAACCTGCTGGTTGAGTTTCTTGACAAAAAGACAAACTCTGTCAGGGCAAAAAATAAAAATATCACAACAGTTTTTTGAAGGTTTGAAGCTCGTCCAGTGAAGATACAATGTCAATAGATGTTAATAGATTTTAATAAATGTAAATACATGTTAATGGATGTTAATAATTCAGTCAGTGAGTGGACATCTCTTTATCTATTGGTGTGAATCTCTGGATCGACATCATTCCAAACACTTTGAAGCAGGTGGAGTGCTATCGAGCGTTTCAGCCTCACATTAGCATCGTGTAGCATCGTGTTCATTAGCCTCATGCTGGACAGCTTCAGGCCTGTTAGCCCGGTGCTCATTAATGTGGAACCACTCAGAGTTAATGCTGCACGCTGCCGTCTGTCCACATTCAGTCAGTCTGTCCTTATTAGCATAATATAATTAGCATCAGCAGACTTACATATGAGCCATTGACTGGTGTTAGCTGGACGCTAATGTCTGCTGGAGTGGATGTGACACGAAGCTTTAATACACAGAGGAGGAGGTACGATGGGTGGAGAGAAGAGGAGGAGATGAAAGAGGAGATGGAGGAAGATAGAGAACAGTCTCCTCATCAGTCGTTTCTATGGTAACAGGACTGAAGTGAAAGGAAGCGAGACAGATTCATCACTACTGTATAAACTGGATCTGATCAGCAACTAGGAGGCCCCGGGCCTGAAATGAGCTCTGGATCATCTGAAGACCCCCGACTATTTATGTGCTCTGTGTGACCAGTGATGCATTCAAGTACCCATCAAACACAACAGGTGACACCTGAAAACTATTTTATGTCTCAGCTTCAGCTCCAGACAAGTATAGTAGATTAATATGACAATGTAAAAAGATAGTTGATTATTTAGTCTCATTCCCAACTTGTCAAGTACTGAGCTGCTAATATGTTAAAGTTAAAGGTCCCATATTATACTGTTTTTCATCAATTTCAAACAGCTGTCAGAGGTCCAACAACTCTGTATTCGATATGCATTGCCCCGAACCCATCCATGGTCCTGAATTTCAGCTGTCTAAAAATCACTCTACTGAGCTCTGCTGAGGCTGTTTCTGTGCCTGCACCCTTAATTGCTAATGAGCTCTGTCTGTCAACGCCTACTTGGACACAGCCAGTCGCCACAGTCACAGTCTCGATCCAAGCCAGCATTTCCACGTTTGTATCTGAATCCTTTTGTCTCTTAAGAAGAGTGATTTTTTTGTTGTAATTTTGTCAGCTCAGTTTTGAATAATAGTTTAAGTTTATAGCCTTTTTCCCTGCTCCGCTGTGGAGATTTTCTGTTCTTAATTTTCACAGCTCAGTAGTCGAGTAGTTTAAGTTTTATAGCCGGTTCGGCATCCTCCATTGGAGTGAGTTTTTGTTGATAATTTTCATAGCGCAGATTGGCAGAGTAGTTTAGGTCATAGCCCTTTTCTTTGCCTCCTTTGGAGGGAATTTTTGTCATTTGGAATTTTCCTTGAGGTCTTTTGCCTCAGTGTTTTGTGTGTGTTTTGTTTTTTGATATTTCCTTGCATTTCTAGTTTAACCAGAAGTTTTCTATAGCCTGTTTATTTATCGCTCTGGCTAAGAGTATAAAGTATTTTCAGAATAAAAGCCTGCCTGAACTGTTCTCATTCTGCATCTGAGTCCTCTCTAAAGGCCAGGCCTGTCAGTTATATATGTAGAGACCAGAGAAAACATGTTTTTCATAATATGGGACCTTTAAAGCAACATTTTCATACAATTAAAACAATTTTACTTTTAAAAAACAGCTTCAAACTCCTTTTAATGTTACAGTAAATTGTAGGGTGAATGCTGTCTCTGTCTCACTCTCTACACCTCCCAATCACTTCTTTATGCAATATGTAACTTCAGTGAGATGGCAGGATCGCCGTTTATGCCGCCTTATGTACAGTACACACACACCAACTATCACTGCTTTTGGCGAAATTGGATTTTAATTTATGGATTAAATGTTTTATAGTTTTGCCTCTAATGTCTTGTAGCTGCCCTGCCTCAACTTTGAATGACTTACAGAGTTTCCTGAAACCAACCTGTAACCCCAGGAACAGTGCCAGCCTATGAAACCAACTTTCGGAGTGGCCAAACATATAATTACGTCATCATGTGTTGCACTGGAGCCTTAAGTGACCTTTTCCATAAACTAACATTGTGAAAGAAGCATCTGTAAAACGTTGGACACATTTCTTTGAGTGTCACAAGCCAAGCAAAATGACTCATTTGACCGTCATCATCAGTTCTGTTCAGTCCCAAAAAATTGGCTTGAAGTTGGCTGGCTCGGTTGGTGAAAGTCTCTGAGCACACTCTATGAGCTGCACATGCAAGATCCGGCTAATTTCATAGCTGGGAAGTCAAGCTTTTTTGGCTTCATGCGCCACCGAGCAGCTTTCATAGGAATGAACGTGGCTCCTCCCCCAACACTGTATCCAGGTTTTAATGTCCTGTCCTTCGTTTATGTCCATCATATCTGGTCCCACACTGCAACAGTGAGCATGCCCAGACTGGCAAGCCCACCTACCCACTCCTAAAAGAAATGGCCAATGAAAAGTGGACTATGAAAACAGGGGCTTTCAAGACAGGTGGGAGGCAGAGTATCATCAGACACCACAGTGTTCTGGGACAAAAAGTGGCGACGTGATCTGGCGTTTTTGTGTGACATAACGAAACACATCACTGCGCTTCAGGGACAAGGACGACACGTATGGTGCAGTGAGAGCTTTCCATAGAAAGCTGTGCCTGTGGGCGACTCAGATGCAGCAGGGAAACTTTAGTCACTTTGTGTGTTGCCAAACATTGACAAGACATGTTTTCACCGATCCCGACAGCGCATTTGTTGATAAACTTGACGCCTTTGGCACATAGTCACGCGCCGATTTTCCAATGTTGCGGCTCAGAAATTAAAATTTGAACTGTTCAGCATTCCATTTGCAGTTGATATAGAAAGAACACCTGTGAACCTCCAAATGGAGCTGATAGACCTCCAGTGTAATAATACAAGTATTATTTTATGACTCTGTGGGCAGTTTCCATGCTTCATCCCTGCAACGATGCCTCAACTCCGTCTACATGATTCTCAAATGAGCTCCATATTTGGAAGCACATACCTATGTGAGCAACTTTTCTGTGTGATGAAGATGCACAAAAACCCACAAAGGAGTCGTCTCACTGATGCACACCTTCACTCCATCGTGAGGGTCTCCACAGCACAGAACCTGACCCCAAACATGAAGTGATGAACTGGCAGTTAGGAAAAGGTGTCAAGCATCTGGCTCCAGCACATAAATATGTGTTCCTTCTGCACTTGCATCCAATAGCTTGTTTATCCTTTTTAATAAACGTTGACTCTGTTTTCCTGGTTTTTAATTTTGTTCGAGTTTGACACCCCTGGTTTATACCATTAGCACAGCAGTTGTGGACTGCTGGACCTGGGAGGAGGTTTTCAGTTCCAGGGCCAGAATGGACACATGGAGACAGGTGAGTGAGCAATGGAACTAGGCTCAGCAGCCACTAAGCATCAAATGTAAATATTCAAGTAAAGTTGGAGCACCTCAGATTAAGCACAATACTTGAGTGAATGTTCTTAGTTACATTCCACCTCTGACCTCATTATTTCAGCTCTCCTGCCTGCGGCCTTGAACAGTCGTCACTTGAACGTCACCCCCTCTGAATCAGACTGAAACAACTTTAAGATTCTTATGCGACCACTTGAATGTTTCCATTTTAGCACATTAAGGACCTGACTGCTTTAAGGACCACAGCTCACATTAAAACAGCTCCAGACAAAACATTTGAATCAGCTGGTTGAGTTTGGTCTCAAATGACAGTTACGACTTCAGCTCCGTCCACGTGTCCTCGTCTGTTTTAAAAGGATTCCGTTATTTGATGTCCTCTCCGGCTCGTAAACACTCTCTAAGTGCTCACTGGAAAAAAAGAAAAAGAAATCAGAGGTGAATAAATGAATACTGAGCAGCACTCTGCATCAAAGCAGAGACACAGGCCTGAAACACACAGATGAGTTGAATAATGGAGGCTTTCAGGCTAAAAATCTGAACCTTTGACTTCAGACTTCTCCTGTTCATCTGAATCTTTAGTTAAGTTCACTTATTAGAACCAAACCTGTTTGTTTTGGTTCATTTTGTCAGGTGAAGAAAATCCTAAAACCAAGAAGATGCCTGTAAACGTCTCAACATCCACTTACTAGATAATTATTTAGAGCTTTTCCGGTGCTTTACATGAGAACTAAAGGCATTAAGAAAAGACAGACAAACTGTTATAAACAAGACAAGAGAAAAGACAAGAGTCATATAAAATATGAAATAACAAGATAAGAATAAAAATCAGAAGTGCAGATAAACGTTGAAAAAGGAGTAAAAAGTCTCACATTTTGTTAAATATAATGCAAACAGAAATGTTTCAAGTGCTGATTTCAGAGAACTGAGAGACAGAGGAGACTTTAAAGTCTGTGTAAAGCAGCAATAAATTTGTGTTATGAGTTTGTCACACCACAGAAACGTGTCATTGATAACTGAGCCAAATTTGAAAGATTAAAAAAATTGCTAGGTATATAAAATTAGGTCTCAAAATCATGGAAAAACAGGCACTTCTCTCTGCTGTGAAACGCTGGGGGCGTGTCAGATAGAAGCGCTGGAGTCACACCTACACGCAGGAGGGGGGCTGCCTCTGTGTACTGTACAAGGACGTAACCTACAGTAACAATGTAAGCTAGCAGCGTCATCGACGGACCCATCCCAACCTGTTTGAGCCATCAGAGCCAGAAACTGACTCTGAGTCAGACACTGATTGTGCTCGGCCTTGTTCCTCACAGTCCATGTTTTTCATAACACACAAATGTAAAACCCCAGTCCACATATAATTCCTTGTCATAGCTATATTGGTGCACATAAAATATTACCTGTGGATTATCATTGTGCTGTCAGATGGACTCCGCTCAGGGAATGAGGCAAAATCATGTCATGATTAAATGCAATAACATTTGCTAACATTACATGGGCATGACAGGATGCATGATGTAAAATCACTTTCAGGATTTGCACCTTCAGGAAATTGCATTTAATTGCCCAAATGTACAATATTTATGGGTCTTGATAAGCTGCTTTCACAATCAATGGACTGGACAGTAAGCAGAATTGAACCGAGAGCGTCTGAGAGGTCTGGACGCTTTATAACAGAGCAGCACATCCAGACTGGTATCATCAAATGTTGACAGATAAAACGTTAAAGGGATAGTTTGGGTTTTTGTGTGGGGTCATATAAAGTACATATCTATAGTTGGTCTGTTCCCTACTGTAATCACCGATCAGCGCAGCCTCAGTTTGGAGAAGCAGAGAGCCGCTCCAGCCAGACGCTCAGCTTTGTACTGCAGTGACCGGAGTCCAGACAAAAAGCTAAATAACTCACCTAAAACAAGGCTCAGCTAAAAAAATCTATAACAGTTCAAGTGTACGTTGTATAGGTAAAATTCACACCGCTTTACATCGCCGTCAGACCGCGCTTTCTTTTGGCACTACATTTTCTCAACCACAGAACACCCATATCCCTACGCATGAGCGCTAATGCGGAGGGATACGGAGAGTTAAGTTTCGTTTTTCTCAAAAGTAAACCTCTCATCCAGCAGCTGGGCCTCACACTGTATTCCGCCGCTCGCAGATCAGCTGTCGTCCAGTTACGCTAGTGCGTACCACACCACTCTAAATGAGCACTCTGTTGCATTTGTTGTTGTGTCATAGATGTGACAAGAATCCTGCTTGCAGCTTGATATGAGGATTTCAGTGCATTTATTTTTGTTGTTCTTACCTCTAAATTTTAAGGAAATGTCTCTTCAGAATTCTTATCCTTCGTCTCATAATGCCATTTCAAATTGTAAATCTTCATCACAGCTATAGTCTCCTGGCTTATTAAGCACATGGGCCTTGTGCTGTTTGGAAGTAATGCAATTTTTTCAGTCCATTCTTCTTTGAATTGCCGATTTTCACTGTCCACCTGTATTTTAGCAGTGAACTTGGAGCAATTGGTGCAATCTAGGCTCCTACAGCCGGCAGAAAGTCAATATGCAAACTGCTCCAAAAGGTGAAAAAAAGTGAAAGTAAAAAATTGAGCTCACATCAGTGAGTGACCCAGCTGTCTGTGTATAATTGGCATGGAGACAACAAGTCCCGGTATACACGTGCTGACCAAACCAAATCACATGGTGAAGGAATAATATCTGGTGGGGCCACAGATAGGAGGCCGGCGGTCAGATGCAGCCTGGGGGCCGCCTATTGAGGACCACTGCCATAAATCATTGCGAATGTAACAGCGACGTCTATGATTGGTGGAGCTCGCTGTTACCATGGAAATGTTTACCGAACCCGTAAATTTCACGTTAGCTAGTAACTGCTACCACTGAACTCTACGATCGTTTACCACAGAGCTACCATGGTTTCATTTTCTGACCTACTGTGTTTTTTTTAGAGAAGAGGAGAAGAGTGTCGAAAGGGGTGAAAATCACTACAAGTCTCAGTGGTAGCAGTAACTAACGAACATGAAATTTGCAGGTTCAGTAACAGTGAGCTCCACCAATCAGAGACATCGCTGTTACACTATAGGATTGTGGGTAGTGTAGCATTTTTCCATGACATCGCAAAATAAAACATGTTTTTCTTAAAACAAGGTTGATATCATACTGACTTGCGGCTTCTACAGGATCATATACCATCGTTTCACAATCTCATAGCTTGTGGTAAGTCTATTTTGGATGGTTACGACATTATGGCCAATAATCAAAATCTCTATTCAGAATACGAATGGCATTTTCACCTCCGGAACCTCACTGTTGAGCTCTATAACACCTGGCTGTAACATTCTACCAGCTGAGCCTAAATCACCACCAAACACCAAGCAAGTGCAACAACACAACAACTTAGCGAGGAAGCTAAATGTTACTGGCAATTTAACAGCAACGGTTTGGCATCTATTTGTAGCCCTATATTTTTCTTTACTCTTTAATAATTTAGTCTTTTCCAACATCTTGCCCGGCCACTGTTTCTTTTTCTCTTGTTAGATTCATCCCTCAAAGTCGTCTTTAGTCTCTTAACCTCCATCATGATGTCTCATCTGGCGTAATCCAAATCACCGGATGTCGCGAAATTCCAAACTGATTTGAAAACATGATATTTACAGCCTCAGATGACGGGTGTGTTAACGCTTTTAACTCAGCATCTACAGTGAAGATTTCAGGCTTTAAAAAGGGTGTAAATTACATGTTTTCAAATCGGTCCCCCCCTCATCTTTTTTAGCTGTTCAGGAGAATGTTGCAATGCTGTTCTGCTGTGAGGCTCCAGAAATGTTTTTTGGATCAGCAATAAGGCTGAGAGAACAGTGACTGAGTTTTCATTGTTGACTTTTAACACAACCAAAAAAAGGCTAAATCACTTCACTCAGAAACTTGATAATAGGAAGGAATACAGAAGTCAAAATTTATTGAGCTGAGACCTCGAATAAACCATTGTTATAATGGTCCTTGAGGGCAGCAGACAAAAGACTGATGAAGGACAGAAAAGGAGCCACACTCTCTCTCTCTCTCTCTCTCTCTCTCTCTCTCTCTCTCTCTCTCACACACACGCACACACACATACACACACCACTGCAGCAGCCACCTCCTGCTCACACAGCAGATTTTTAACTACATTGCATCAGAGCGCGGAGCCAAAAAAAGAAATCCATAAGAGTTAAAAACTGTAGCATCACTACATCAACAACACCTCCTCCTCCTCCGCTTCACACACACACACACACACACACACACACACACACTGCGTCAAAGACCTGCAGTAGGCTGTAGAGGAGCTTGTAGGAGGTCTGTTTCGTGCCAATACAACCCTCAGCTGAACAAAAAAAAGGAAAAACTTGAAACGATGTCAGTGCATGGACCTCCTGCAAGAACATTTTAAAATAAATCACTCTGACCTTCTGCTGGTTCGTGAGTGTTTCAACACAGATTGATTTAACTGAACAAACAGGTTGTAAATCGCTGGTTTCAGCCAGGTGAAGGTCCATTATTTTCTTGAGTTTTGTCTATCTCACATGCATGTACACTATCTATTTATGTAATAATTAATAATATATATATATATATATATCCAGATGTGTGTGTACATACAGGTGAATCAGTCAAATCTTTTGGCATTTTGTCAAAAACACTTAAAAGCTCCACATCATATCAGGTGATCAATCTTGATGGTGCTCATAGCTTTTTACAGCGGATTATCTGACCACTTTAACATCAAAGCAGGACCTGTTAAAACCGGAGGTGTGACACGAGAGTCCAAATGTTTGAACATCTGAGACGAATCAAAGAGAAATCTAATCCTGACTCTCTTTGACGGGATCAGGATAAAACTCCATAGACATCCAGTTTTTCTCCTCACTCACAGATCAACTTCCAGATATTTTTTGGGCGCCGGGCTCCATGTATTTTTTGTTTATTTTATCTCTCCGTCAGATGAAAAAATATTGCTTCATTTTAAACATCTGAGGAAAACTGAGGCAGATTAAAATATATGAGTTCATCCTATTTTGTTGAGTTGTGTCTTTGTGAAAACAGAACGTTTATGATCCAAAGTTCAGTTATGTAACCATGAAACAACTTCACTCAGATTGAAATAGTTTCCTGTCAGCACAAGGAGTCTCAGTGCTTGCTGCTGATTTAAAACAGACAGTATTCATCACCCACCCCTCCAGGTCAAAGGTCACACAGGAGGGTGAACTGTCACAAAGGGTTACAAATCACCTGAACAGTGAGGCTTCTGCTATCAGAGTTCAAAGAAAACGACAAATATTCCAAACATTGGGAAGACTCTTCCTTACCACACTGACTCTTCTCACTGTCTGCAAAGGGTTTCTTGAAGTGGAAACATATTGTGTTCTAAACAGGGCACTATGTAATTTTGGAGAAGAAATTCAAACCCAGAATTTTGATATTTACAATATTATTAAGGTAATAATACAAACTTTGAAATATGTGTTTTTCCATGACTGAATAATCAAGCCATTCTCAGAGGAAAATAAGGTTCCCAGAACGCTATTTAATGCTAGAAAGGTGGCAGGGTCAACCTATAAACACAAAAAGTAGAACAGTATGAAATTGTGATGTCCTTCAAGATCAGTTTGTTTATTCAGTTTACTCAGTCATGAAAACGAGGAGTTCTTTTATTTATTTCGCTTAGGAATAAAATTTATCCTCTGATTAAAATTTGTTCCCCAAAACTATGAAGTGCAACTTTAAGAGAACACTCCGGAAAAAGTCAAAACCTCTGGCATCCACTGACATTCATCATAAATGTATTTAATAACTTCAGTACCGAGCTCCTCATGTTTTAAACCCACAGAAGCTCTCAGAGAAAGCCTCACTGTTTTGAAAGTTATTTGTTGAGTTTCCTCTCGGGTGCAGTTTGTCCTCCTCCGCTCCAGCTGGATCTGAGTTATGGCGGTGAGCAGCAGCCGCTCGTACAGCTGGTGGGAGTTTCTCTACCGATGGATGGATGAGGAAGAAGAGGAGGGAAGAGAGGAGAGAGTTTTCCACCGAACCAGGACTCACTGTGTGTCGGCCTCGTGGTGTTTTATTATTTTTTGAACCCCTTTATTAAAATATTCTCTGAATACTCCATCAGATTTTAGCTGGATTTACTTCTTCCAGGGAGACGATTAGTTTCAGTTCATTTCTATGAAAATCAACCTGCAGAGAGATAGACATTCAAAGTTTGGCTGACGGATGGACAGATGAACAGTTTCATTTATCTGGATGTCTAGCAGATTGACACTTTACATAACTGGATGATTCAGAGGAAGAGCAGAAAAGAGCAGATTCAGTGACGAAGATGAGGGTGATGATCAGCAGCAGGTGGTGGTCAGGATGAAGGAAAAAGAGAAGATGACGATGATGATGAAGATAGTGATGGGGTCCAGCTGGAATCTGACAGCAGACGATGAATCACAGTCTGAGTCCTTCATCTGTTTTTATCCTTAAAAAGACGTCGGATGGGCACACACACACGCACACACACACACACACACACACACACACACACACACACACACACACACTGTGTTTATGGCTGCAGACTATTTTTAATCTCCACTGAGACATTTGAGAACTTCACCAGTGTCCATTTTTCATCACTGTGCCCTCCTCTCTTCTCTGTTTCTCTCTTCATATTCATATTTTCATCGACCATCTTTACTGTAACCTTAAACACTTCATTTAGAAGCAAATATTAACTTTAAACTAAACTACTTGACGAATTAACTACATTATTTGCTACTGAGTTACAAGTTACTTTACTACTACTGTATGCTGCATAAAAAAGTAGTTTTTTTTTAATACATTTATATTTATATCGGCATCAGATACAAAAGTCACCTCCAATAAAAAAAAAAAATAGCTGAACATCTTGTTTTTTTGTTGAAAACATAAAAGAAAAATCAGAAAACAGAAAGAAATAACAATTTCGATGTTGTGACATATTTCTTGCATGGCTGAATGTTCAAGTGTCAGTGTTGTTTAGAGCTATCTACTTAAGCTAGCAAGCTAACCAGCTATAGCCTCGGCCTGTCTAAGTCAAAAGCTCTAAGCTGTGCAGGCAAAAACTGCTAGCTGCACGGCTTATTGAGCTAACTAGCTAATGGCAGCTAATGGCAGCTACAGTTGGCAACAGTTAGCGGTTACTGTGGTGGTATGCTGCCCCCTATTGGCTTGGAGTATGAATTTTTTGCAAGGTGGCGGATTCTTACACATTGCACTTCTCATATCTGATACTGAATGACTTTTAATCAAGTACTCTTCACATGCGAGATTTTCACCTTTACCAAAGTACAAAATTAAAACGATATCTTTACATTAACTCAAGTATGACTTTTGGGGACCTTGTACAACACTGTCTATCATAGTTACTTATGTTCCCTCAAACATTGCTCGCCTCTGAAATTATATATTTTTTCTACTATTTCAGCAATTAAAGAAGCTTGTTTAATTGTTAAGTTCTTGTCTTTTGTGTTTGAAATGTACTAAAACGCAAATATACAGATTAATGGGAAAATACATGGAAGTGCACTTGAGCACTGAAACTATAAAAAAATAAAATATGTCTGGAATCTCTCTGATAAATTGTGCTTTAGTGTCTGTGATGATCAGCTCCACATAGGTTCACTCCCATGGATTCGCTCACAGCATCTTCTGCTCAGTAAAAGTTGAAATTTCAGGAATGTAAAGCTACAACTTAAATGGACATAATGCCATTTTTAGCACTTTTAGCCTGGCAGTTAATAACTCAGGGTCGCAGCATGGAGGGGAAGAAGTCTGCACTCAGTGCAGACATTTTAATGTTCATTCCACATATTCTCGATCTGCAGAACTGTTTTTAGAGCCGCTCGACCACAAACCGTGGAGGTCTTCCTTCAATAATGTGAGTCGGAGAGTTTGAAAGCAGCGTGACACTAAATCTTTCTGTCTCAATAAAAACCCAAACAAATCCTCCAGCACGGTGGGATCCACCACTTCTGCTCCTTCTATGGGAGCTGGAACTACTTTATGTTGCAGCTCTCTGCAGGGAAGACAAAGGTCACAGCTGATAATCACCTCTGAGATCCAGAGACAGACATCTGAGGGGTTCAGGCAAATAATCAAGAAGGGCGCTTTTCACACTCCATTTAGCCTCAGGCTAAGAGAGCTGTTAGCCCCAGGCTTAAAAATGTTCACTCTGGCTCAGTCCTAAGTGGAGTCACCCAGACTGTAGCTTAGGGCTTCCTGGCCCTGTTTCATTGCAGGTTAGCCCTGTGTGGTTTGTAGGGCTACCACCATCAACTAAACAGGGTACCAGTGTGAAAGGGGTAGTTCAATAACCACTAGATTGTTTAGCTAAGTGCTTGTTTAGCTAAGCACTTGCTTCACTTCCAGTGAAGAAAACATTCACACAGGAGTCAATGAGGACAGAAATGCAATTTTAAACCCCTTTGAATTGTGCCATGAATCACACATACAACAACTGTGAATTAAAAAGGTAAAGTTTCATTTCAAAGCTATTCGCTGTAAATAAAGTAAAATATTGCCTAATTTTATGTTAAACCACTCACTCAACATGTGTCACCAACATCAACATGGCTGCCAACTCAGCACAGAAAAGGAACTAAAAAAGATGAATCACTCATGATCTGTTCATATTGACATGCAGTTATGTGAAAGGGGTGTTGGTCAGTTCTGTGAGCTGCTAATATGCAGGAGCAGCTCTACAGGTTTAAGTTAAGGGTTTTGGTGACTGTTCAACAAGATGATGTCACTAATGTGACTTTTGGCTATGTAGTCTTCTTAATTTTTATGTAAATGTATGCATATTTTCACAGTCTTATATTTCATTAGTTTTATAACAAACTCAGACTTTCTAAAGTTGGAAAAGTATCTTTTAAATTGACAATTGTTTCCTACATATTTGCGGCAATTTTCTTAAGGATCGAAAAAATCGAGAAAGGATCGAGAAAAATGCCCAATTTCATCTCTGTTTATCTGTGCTCCTGCAGAAAATGCTTTAAAGCCTTATCTTGCAACTTCATTGTTGTCTTGATGTTTAGCATTTCCTGCATGACTGAAGTCTTTTTGTGTAGTTGAATTAAGTTGAAACGTCTCATCTTACGGCTCATTTCCACCTTTCTGCTGTGAAGTCAAACAACATTTATCAGCAGTGATCTCTGAAGGTCTGTGGAATTGGAAAAGCAGCACAGCGAGGAAAAACCATCCGTCACACAATCATGTGGTGACACTTCAAACACTTCAGAGAGCTCCACGAACTGATGGCTGAGCAGTCTCACAGCTAAAACTGACTAACTGACAGTAAAACACAGAACTCTCACTATTCATCACAGGATCATAGATGCATGGATAGAAATCAAAATAAGAATGATGAGCCAGAATAGTGAGATAGTAACATTTTAAATACTTTGCCTCAGTTTTGATTCAGTCTCATAATTTCAACCTTGAACGTTAAAATAACAAAAAACTGAGACAAGAGACCAAATCTGACTCTGTTTGATGTAATTTTGACAAAGAGAGATTTCAACATGTATCTTATAAGTGTGACTTCCTTTCAGCGCTTCTCATAATTACAGTTTAACATCTCATTGACTTTGATGCTATCTTATAATTCTGATGAAGACAGTCATAATGGAAACATATGATATTTTTTATCTTGTTACGATTTTGACTTTTAATCTTAAAGGTTGGACTCATAGTAGTATTTTACTTTGGCAGAAATGAGCTTCCATACATTTTACAGAAGCTCTGCTGAGGAAACAATCTAAGTTTTTGTCCAACATTTTGTTGCTGTGCAACTCTGCTCGGTCAGATATGTGATTCATGGGGAAAAAATGGTCCCACTGGGCAAACTGCATGAATATTTTACCAGAAATCAAATATGGGATGATTGATGGCCCTTATTTCTGATTTCACGGTAATTTCCAGAACATTTGGGGTCATTTGTTTTACCGAGTTGCTTTTATATCGACTCCTTGGTGTGTTTCTTTGTGTGTGTGTGTGTCAGAGTGTTTTATTGTATTGGCAGCATCCTGTCTGCTCAGCCCTGATATGCAGAGTTCAAGTGTTTATTCAGAAGAGAGTCCAACAGGAACCATCAGTCAGCAGATATTATTCTGGCAGCTGAATAACAGGCAGTGAAATGACCATGAGACGACTTATTTTAGCTTCTGACTCAAGCTGTGAAAAACACAAGGTAACAAGGGTAGCAAGGTTAACAACAGCGGCAGCGATTACATATCATGCACTTTGTGTGGACATAAACTACATCTATTAACTTATATTTTAGCATTCTATGTCAACTGTGAGTTCTCAAATATCAGTGTCAGTAAAGGACAAGTCTGGTGATATTCTATTTTATTGTTCTTATTTACATTTAGCAGACGCTTTTGTCCAAAGCGACTTACAGTAACTGCAGTCATACACTGATATATACACTGATGGTGGTAGCTGCCATGCAAGGTGCTGACCAGCACGTCAGGAGCAGTTTGGGGTTCAGTATCTTGTCCAAGGACACTTGACATGAATTGAACCACTGACCTTTGGATAGCAAGACGCTGGCTCTACCCCTGAGCTCCAGCCGCCCATCTTATGAAACCAAAAGTGTAGTTTATCTTCCAGGTATGCTTGAAGTCAGTCACAGTTGGGGGTGCTGAGGCATCAGTCTTTATAATGACTTCATTGTAAATGGTGTCAATGGCATTCGTGTTTTTTTGGATTAATCTGAATGACCAGGATAACTTTAACAACCATTTACAACAATCTGAAAACATTTTGCCAAACAGCAGACTGCGAGCTTGAAAACCAACATACTATCAGTCAAAGCAGCCACAGGAACTATACAGACTTTTCTACAGCAACATGATGAAGAAAGAGAAATTCCTCAGACTCCTTCGTAAAACCACACAATTTTGTGAGTTGTTAAGTTAGTAGAAACTTGTGTATTATGCTCTCTGCAACAAACTCTTAATTATTTTGGTTTTCTTGTAAATTTGGCACTTGTTATACACTAAAACAAAACATTGTGTCTATTTGTCCCTGCAATGTACATATTGATATGCAAAATATAGAGTGAGGAAGTGAGATCTGATTATGAATGATCACTTGAGATGCATGTTGAGATGCCTGATGTCCTCAAAGCTTATAATAATACAGCGCACTGAGGATACAGAAATTTCATGAAGGAGACAAGCATGTATGTAACGCAGATCTGCCTGCTTTTCACCGTTTACAGAGACTCTCGTCTGCGTGTAGTTCATACTTGACTGATAAACCACAGAGTTGTAGAGTAACTTAAGGCTTAATCAAAGACACTTTTTTTTCATCAATTGATGGTTTCTATAATGCCTCATTTTAGGAAATGCTGTAGTTCCTGCATCCATGGTGCTTTCTGCAGTTTTCTTGTATTTTGGTACAAATGTTCACTATGACTCAAGGATGAACTGATTAGAATTTGGTGGTGAAAGGTCAAAGGTCAAGGTCACTGTAACCTCGTAAAACACATTTTTGGCCATAACTCACATTTATGTGGCAATAGGTTTTAATGTCTAATAGGATAAAGTGATGAAGTCATGAAATTTGATATCCTAAAGGTCAGAGCTTGAATGCATTGTGACATCATGATATTCTGCTTAACATATTCTGCCCATTATTCAACTTGACTGGTGTGCAGAGGCATACAACCGCATTACAGTTATTCTTGTTATGAAATGTTACATTTGAGTGCACTGGAGTTCACTCTGAGCAGCAAATTAATATAGGTAACATTTGTCAAAAAAAACAACAACTACAGTGTAAGATATCAGGTCTCAGTGTGTTTCTCTTTTATGTGAAGCACTTTTGTTGCCAGCTGGATTTGAACCAGTTTCTGTGTTACACTCCAATGATCAACTAGTCCTCTGTGACTTCTTATTTCTCAGTTTGCATATCTTTGACTTCTTTCCTCACCTCCTCTCAAAGTCCCTTCTAAATGAGGTGCGAGCGGAGAAGAGACACAAGGAGAGAGGAGTCAAGAGCCTCTTGACATACTCGGGGGAAAACGAAAAGCAAAAACAACTTTTCACATTGACTCATTCAGTGCTGATTGGATTCAGGTCTTCTGAGGATGCAAACCATTCAACCCTGCTGTCCGTTGCTGATGATGCCAAAAAACTCTGCAGCAGCAATAATAAACAGCAGCCGACTGTTTGATGCAGCGGTGCTTATATGGGGTTATTTGTTTACAGTTTTGTTCTTTTTAAATGTACAAACAGCGAAAAGAAAAAATAAATCAAAGAAGAGGAAAGTCAAATATCAGAGAGGAGAAAGTAGAGACAAGATGTTTTATTTATATACAATTGCCTAATTATGTAAACTGTTAACTGATTGTTTGTATTCACAAGTATGGATGCCAATTTCTTCCAGGAAAATAAAAATGTAATTAAATATATGATCAAAATTTAAATATTAGTGGGAATTCAAATTGACACACTAAATTGAAATTGTAAAATTTTAAGCCACAAAAAAACAATCAAAATATCCAAACTATAGTACGAAATGACAACTATACTCACCAACACTCACTTTTCATGACATTAATGGTCTTCTATACACAAAAAGACAAGACTCTGCAGTAGTAAATGCATTAAGATAACAAGGAAACAGTGACGGCTAACCACATTAAACAATTATATGAAAAACTTTTGGCAGCAAAGGCTTTTAGGAATCATGTGCTCCAAATTAAATTCTGGATTTAACTCATCATATCAGCACTTTTCGAGTGTAACTGGAAATTATTTTGATTGTTTTGATCTTTGGTTGGTTGAACACAGACTTGTTTTTTACCGTGATGATGACGCTCAGAGTCTCTGATCCAGAAACACTGAGAGTTTGCGAGGTCAAGTTGTATCATGGAAGAGAAAAGACTTAGAAAATGATCTTCAGGACATTTTGGGATGTTTACAAACAGAGATAAACAATATATTGCAATAGTTTAGAGTTGTTTCCAAAACTTCAGTTCATCCTCATCTTCAATTCCCTTTCGTTTGGAGGAGTGAAGCAACTGTTGAATATTAACGTTGAAGCAAGAAATTCACATCTGCATCTGCATCCAAACCATCCAGTGGTTTATTTTTTTAAGAAACAATTACAGATTTAGATACAGATATAACAGAGGAGTTTATTTTACATCCATGTCTTCTAAATGGATCATAACCAAGGGAAGGATTTATCTCTAGCCTCAGTCTGTTAGAATTAGCACGATCATATATGTAGCCTTTAGCCTAAGCACATGTATGAAGTTTATTATTGAGTTAAACAGAATATGTGGATGAGTTTGAGTTACAAGAGGTGTATAGTGTGGCGGGAATTATTCCTCATACCCGGAAATCTGCCGACATTTTTGCCCTTCCAGTTCTGTTGTCTTGAAATCCGTTGGAGTTTTTCGTGAAGTTGAATGCCTGTTGTGGCTAACACAAGCATGCAGATTTTTTTTGTTTCATTCTGTGACATAAAATACGTCAGTAAATGCCACGATTGAATTTGTCAGCATTTTTGTGTCGTAAATAAAGTGGTTGTTAAAAGTGGCTAAAAAATTACAGGCCAACTTTAGTTACAAACTGTACTATAAGCGTAAGTGGATGAAATCTTTTGTGTTGTGTCCTCAGATTGAAGCAGGCGTTTGTTTTGCTAAAAGTTAGCAGGAGTTTTTCTGTTCAGATGAGTGGATTACAGGACAGATAAATGACGAACATGAGCAGTCTAATGGTATAATTTAATTACAGCCTTCAGAAACCATCATTATTACATAACAAGGAACACACACACACACACACACACACACACACACACACATATGCAGACATTCCTGTTTTATGATCCTGTCGTCAGACTAGCTCTGCTGGGAGAATAAGATCAGTTTCTCAGAAGACAACGCACAGAATATCCAGTTAGCATCCCTTTCTGAGAATAAAGGGGTTAAATTGACTGTTAAACTAGCAACTTCAAATATTCTACTTTTGTGGGCAGAAAAGGAAGTGATGTAACTCATATGTGGGGACCTTGGGGACAAAAGGGCTACAGTATGACTGTCTTTCAAAACAAATTAGCATCAGCTGTTGTTTAGCCATGTAAGCTGCACGGCTCAGTGGACGATGAAGTCGATCCACCAGTTTGATCCCAACTGAACATAACAGCTAGGGATCGTGATCAGCGGTGTTAAAAGTTCCAAAAGTTTCTGGTAAAAGTAAAGCTGTCATGTTAAAACATTATTTTGGTAAAAGTCACCTCTCACATATGATTGACACTTGAGTAAAAGTCTTAAAGTATCCAATATTAAATGTACTTAACAGTCAAAAAGATGTAAAAGAAAATGTGATAAATCTTTACATTAGATATGTGTTTTGGCCTTTTCCAATATTTAACAAAAAATGTAGTGGAGTGGAATTATTAAGTAGCAGAAAATGGAAATACTCAAGTAAAGTAAAATACCTGAAAAAAATGCTTATTTGCAGTACCTCAGCTGTACTTTATGTTAACTGTTGTACTAAACTGCGAATACAAATGAATTATGTGTACGTCTGTATTTATCTGTGTGAATTGCAGCCGTGAGATGTTTTCATGACAGTTTGTTACCGTGACGATGAAAGGGGTCCTGGGAAAAAGCTTGATGCAGATTACCTCAAAAACGCAGATAATCACATATATGTGTATTTTGGATTAAAGGGATGATTCAGATGTTTAAGAAGCCACAAAGAGTAATCCTGAAGCAGGGAACTGGGTCAGTCTGTACAAAGACGGGAAAACTCTCATCTTGTTTTGGGCTATATGTCTTTGTCCAGAGAAAAACAAACCTCCAATTCTGGTCACTGTTTTAAAGTTCTCTTGAGCTAGTCCTAGTAAGCAGCAGTGGAAATACTCACTTCAGTACGTGGTTAAACATACTGTTGGGTTATTTCTCCCAAAGTATTTGCATATAAAAGAAATTAAAAGTTTATAGTTTTGAAAATATGATGTTTTGATATACATTAATTTATGCAAGTACAGCAGGAACTGTTAGTCGATTAATCAGTCAACTGACAGAAAATGAATTGCCGAATCATCATCATTCATGTCATTTTTAATGGAAGAATATTTTATGGATCAAGCTTCCCTCAATGTGAAGATGTGCAGCTTTTCCTTCTGAAAGCACAGTATGTCATTTCTGCTGCTAGAGGTCAAACACTAGTTTTACTGTTTAATTTTCTAGGTTAACTTGTTGATTCAAGCGTTTGCCTGTTCCTTGGTTAATTTGGCTGCTCCCATTCTGGAGCGATGTTGGACCCATGCTGCGGTATTGAGGAACCACTGTGAGGAGAAACTGTGTGAATGTTAAACCTCATTTGAAGCCAACAAAGGGATGAGTGGCAAATTGGATGCCGGTGACTGTTTTTCATGTTGCTTTGTGTCTGTGTTTGTGTGTGTGTGTCTGTGTTGTGGCTGTGAGTAAATGTACTTAATAGACATGGCCTGAAGACAACGATACAGCTACATCTGAAAATAAATGTCAAGGTGTAGGGATTTATTTGCTTGGCAAAATGTGTGTAGTTTTGATTAGCACCTAGCAGTTAGCTGGCTAACTCCATATGAAGAAGTGACCAAGCTGTGATGTTAATGGCTGGCTGGGCAGTGGGGCTGAGACTTATACTTACTTAGCATACTTATACTTTAAGTGGCTTTTCATGATTATACCTACTTTTACATATTACTATATGATCTTACTACTAATACTTCAGTAAAGGCTCTGAATACTTCCTCCACCATTGCTCTGAACTCATATATTGTATGTCATAGGACATTATATTATGGCGTAGATTATAATGCTGAAGCTTCACAGTCCCCTGAGCGCAATCGACCTGCAGTGGATGAACGAGCAGCATCCAAATGATCATTAATCCAGCGTTTGCTGAATGACCTCTGGCTCGTTTTCAGACGAGCCCTGAAGATGATATTGAACAAATAGAGTGCCTCACTTGCACACACACACACACACACACACACACACACACACACACACACACACACACACACACACACACACACACAGACACAGACACTCTTTTCTCTGGCAGTTTGTGAGTGTTTCAGTGTTTTATCAGAGCGAGCAGCCTTCCAAAACACCTTGAGCTCGTTTATGATGAGGCTGAAAAATAAGCCTGAAGCTGCAATCGCTGAATTCTGTCTAAGGCATAACAAACCGCCTGACAACACTGCAGGACGGTCCATCCGCCAGCAACACAGGAATGCATAAGGTACTCACTGAATGTCTGCTGTATTTATACAGCTAAAAATGACAAGGGCTTTGCCTTTTGGCCTCAGTGCCAATCAGACCTGGCTGCACAGAAATGACAGGCACATTTATCTTTTTAGTTATCTATTTCATCCTAGTAACTCATTCTGTTATACACATTACATTTTTGCTGATTTCCTTTTCTTTTATAATTGTTATTGTTCTTTGACATGCATCAAATGTCAAGTATCAGGCCAATGAAGCCTATTCATTTTAAAAGGAAATTTAAAGAAAACACCACAAAACGCACACATGTACATAAACATTTTACAGGAAACTACATGATGAATGATCCCTCTTCAAATCAGAATATGGAGATCATACTGGCATTAAAAGTTCAGAAAAATGCAAACAAATAGCCTCAGTGATTATCAGGTCTATACTGTAAAGATTGACCACCAAAAAGAGAAAACATAGAAATATCTTGTTTGATAAATGTTTTTGTTATTTATTATCCTCATAATAGTGATGTCATTTGTTTCTATTTTGTATTGTTGAATCTATTTTAACCACATTAGCAGCGTGCCTTTATATGTCAGTCTGTCCATCACTTTGTACCAGAAATACCTCATCAATGTTGGGACGGATCGTGTTGACATCCACACTCCCCTCAGGAGGAATTATAATAACTTTCATGATCATCTGACTTTTCATCAGGTCAACCTTTTGTCCACTACTTACAACACTTCAAGGATGATATATAACAGGACCAAGCAGGTCATTGTGGTTCAGTCATCATCAGCGACACAGTAGTCGAGAGGGTCAACGACTTCACATACCTTGCAGTTAACATTCGTAAGTACTTGGACAAGCAACACTACCACTCTCACTGAAAAGGCCCACCAGTGGCGGTATGGACTGAGGCACCTAAAGAAATATGGCTTGAGGCCCCAAATCCTCAGGGACTTCTACCAGAGCAACATATAGTGACTGGTGACAGGATGCTTCATCACCTGGTATGGCAGCTGTAATAGCATGGACCCAAAGGCGAGGGGGAAGGGAGCTGTACACTCAATGGTGCCTCAGGAAGTCTCTGAGGGTCACAACATACTAAGATGACAATTTAGCCTGTTTTCCCTGTTTTCCCAAGTAAGAGTTACAGAGTGCTCTGGTGGTTCACTGGACAACCGGAGGGAGTCTGTTTAATTACACCATAGCTAGCGTGCTATTTTCAAACTGTATGTTCAGTGGTTGCAAGGTGTTAATGGGTTGTGCCTGAGTTTTCTTGCAATTAGTTACAAAATGATTACATGTTGTTGTGTAAATACTGTGTGTATCTTTATCCTTTTACAAATAGTGGTGGAGCTGTTAAAATCGATTGTGGGCCATAGTTTCCTGGTAAACACATCAAACTCTTCAGCTGTCACTGCTGCAGTGTCTCTGGGCTAGTTAACGGTCTGGCAGAGCAGGCAGGCCAGTCATCTGCATACTGGACTGCTGCCAGACTAATGAGCCCAGAGACAATCTGGCAGTGAAAAGCAGCTCTGGAAAATGGAGAATTTGCAGACTGAGCCAGCTAACTTCGGGTTTAGCGCACAGGTAACTTGAATAGAGATACAATTATTTAATTGTTTGGCTCTTCTAGTCTTTCCTAATTTTACTTGACCAAATGACTCAATTTATGATAGTGAATGGAATCTTTTTGTGGGAGCTGTTAAGCTCAAAATAGTGTTTCCACTGTTTTACAGCTGCTTATTTCACAATTAAAGCTTATTTGGAAAAGTTTAGTTTTAGCCTCACTGATTTTAGACTAAAATCAAAACACATAGAATAAAAACTGAGCTTGTTTGCAGTCGTGGCAACACTTTTACAGACTACTGTTTTAGAGTGGAGATGTATGAGGAAAATGATTTTTGGACAGTGACTGACCACTGGGACAAATTAATATATTAATACATCTATCAATAGAACATCTATTGTTTCAGACACTCTTAAACAGAAGTAAAGTGACGATGACAGCAGTGGGACTTTCTCCGCCCACTTGAGGGTCTGTCCTGTGATTGGGCGCTCTGTCCACAGAACAGCACATCACCAGAAGTTATTGTTGCTCTGCTGCCAACAGCATGGTGCACATTTCTATCTGATCTGAAAATAGATCTCACAAACACACACACACTCCCAGCACACTACTTATATCGCCTGAAAGTAGTCGACCTTGGCTGGGAACAACGACATACTGGTAATATATCACAAACACACAGACACACAAACACACACACTAGCAGGGTCATTTAGATAGATTCATGTTTCTGCCTCCAAAGACAGAGTTTAACAAACAGAGACATTATCTGAAGTTACTTTTTTTCTGATGGATGTAAATATTGATGTCTCATTTGGAGGAGGTTAAAGAAACAAATACAGAAAAATCCCACAGATCATAACCAACATTGTGTCAAACTTATAGTGTATCTGGGGCAACAGGATTGAGTCCAAAAATGTTTTTAAAAAGACAGTGTGTGTGGTCATGACAATGAACAAAAGCTATCAAAAACATATCTTACTTCCTGGAAACTCCATGAATGTAAAAAGACAAATGCTACAAAGTCAAGCGAACCATTCCCTTCAGCTGAACTCTTCTTATCTCTCAATTACATGTACTTAAAGGTTATCAATGTTACTCAATTATTCACTTAACGGTTGCGGATGTCAGCCTCTTCAGTTTTATGCAAAGACCATGAGACTTAATGAATAAAACCTTTTAACTTGACATTTAACCATGTCAGATAAATGTAAAAGGACAAGTTTTGTTCCATGTGCAACTTATTACTACTGCACTGCATTTATTTGTGAGCTATCGTTATTCAGCAGCATTAAAATGTTATATAGTAATTGGCAATATTATACAATTCAGCATATTGTTGAATAAGTCTCCGAACTTGTGTGTCCCATGACCTCTCATATGAAACCAGTGTGTCATTTTGTCAACATGATACAATCTCAAACACCTTGAAATTAGTCAGATTTATTTGGATTACAAATTATGCCTACGGTAGTTTTGTTGTATTCT
Source organism: Diplodus sargus (assembly GCA_903131615.1). Classification (NCBI taxonomy): domain Eukaryota; kingdom Metazoa; phylum Chordata; class Actinopteri; order Spariformes; family Sparidae; genus Diplodus; species Diplodus sargus. The sequence goes on from CAEMYA010002118.1 coordinate 992,417, forward strand.
GATATGCTCTTACAGTACATTCTCAAACCCCAAATGAATTGTGCAGCAGAACCTTTCAAGACTAAATGTTTTAAATTTGAACTGACTTGCATAAGTGTTCAACCACTAAACATTAATGCTTGGGAGCTAGCTTGTGTTGCAACAACAATGTGAAGCACTTTGTAGATATCAGTTACATAATATAAATATCTTCCAGCTTTGAATGCTGATTCGAGTGAATGCTCCTCGTTCCTCCTGGCAGATTTGCTCCAGCTATTTCAGGTTGGTTGGATGATGCAATTTTTCAAACAGTTGAAGGATTGATCAGATTGAAATCCAGACTTGTCCCGCTCAGCTTTTGCTCCATCCGTTCTTCCTTCAGTTCTAGCAAATGCCCGGTCCCTGCTGAGGAAAGGCTTCCCTAAAACACCAGATTTCACTGTGGGGATGGTGTTTGTCGAGGTGTGGGCAGTGTGAGATTTTCACCACACATAGTGCTTTGGATTTTGTCCAGAAAGCTCTATTCTGATTGCATTTGACCACAAAACCTTCGCCCACATTAGCTGGTCCACTCTCACACTTTCTGGAAACCTCATACTGCGCTGAACTGTTCTTTTTACACATTTGCTCCAACCTCATAGCGTGACCAATGCTACTTAAACTTATTGGATTACTATGTTTCCCATGTGGAGGTCAATTGTGTCCTCATTAGGGTAATATATCTAATTTCTCTTACTTTGTTTATATATGGTGGATCCTGCCACGTTTTAGCTTCAAACATTGTTCTGGGGACCTTACTTTTCACTGAGAACCATTTCTTTATTCAGTTATGGAACAAATAAATATTTCTTCTTTTATAATACCTCATATATCTTAAATGTTAAAATTCTGAATTACTACATAGTGCCCTTTTGAATATTCTATGTGAGCCACTTTGTGTTCATATATGACACGCTCTGTTTTATTGTTAAATCAGTTCATAACAAAACAGGAAACTCAGTATTTCAGTGACTTCAAAATGTTCAGCAGCCTTTTTTTTAAAAAATACGTACATATATTCATCATTCATCACAGTGGCTAAGAGGTACATAAGAGAACATTTTGCAGAAAAGAACATGACAGAAAAATACAACAAAACTTTAAATGCTGTTTTTTCAGTTTTGTTGTTTTGTGACTGCTGTGTTTTGGATGTCTGGTTTTGTCAGCAGGATGTGACAAAAAAAAAGTAGTGAACAGATTTCCGCAAAAGTTGGATGGAGTCTCAGCACTAAATTGACGCCATTAACTTTTTGATGAAGGGACGATCAAAACCTTTTATTCTCACTTTCTTCAATATTGAAAAAAGTGGCCTGTGTTCTTAATTTTGTTCTATTCTCATGTACTATGTGAAGCTCATTTTAACCTGTACTTAATGTAAAGGACTTTGTAACCTTGTTTAGATAAGTGCTATATAAATAAAGTTGTATTATTATTATCATTATTATTTTATAATATTATTATTATTTTTTTTATAATATATTTTTTAAAATATATTTTAAAGCACCTTTAGGCCACCATACTGAAAGAATTACCGACCAGCTTACTGAATATTCAGGCTAACCCTTCTATGATTTCTGATTTTTTTATAGCATACAACAAAACTATAATGTTATAGTAAAGGACCTGAATAGATTTCCAGCACAAAGCCAGAGGAAAAAGATTAGGAAATGATCATCACAGAAAGTAATACAATCTTTTATTTTTTCCAGACCTTTGTATATTTCTGTTATTTTTTTTAGGAATTCTGTTATTAAAAATAGTTGTTATGGTTGTCACATTGTTATTTTTGCACATCCGGGCCACCATATAATATTGTACAACCTGCTTACAACACTTAGACCAATAAAGTAAATTTCCATGTGAAATTCAGAGAGAGCTAGAGAGAGAGAGACAGAGAGAGAGGGAGGGAGGGAGAGAGAGAGAGAGAGAGAGAGAGAGAGAGTCAGTGTCTCTCTACCACCATGAGAGGAGGATGCAGCAGTTTGTGTCTCTATTTCTTTTTTTTCTCTCTTCAGTCGAAACTTTCCCACATTAAACATTTGCTCCTTAAAAGGACACAGGGATCTGTGACCTGCTACTGAATCAGAAGTCGAACCCGAGGAGGAGCTCCATCGGTCGGCAGGAGGTCGTCTGACCGTCCGGAGAGACCGAGCTGACCCCAGACCTCCACCTGCTGCCTCCCGCGCAAACCGAACCCGGCAACAGCGCTCCTGTCAGCCATGGGATTTAACCAGAGACACGCTCGCTTTTTAAGGATTTCCACTGAAAAATACTCGGGTTTTCTAAACATTAAGGAGCCGTGAAGCCCGCTAAACTAACACTGAGGGATACAGAAGAGAAACATTTAGAGAAAACACCAAGTAGTGGCTGTTTTTGCGTCAGAATCCAGAAGTAACGATTAAAGTCTGGTTTGAAGAAGAAACGTTTTGTTTTTTTCCCCACCCGTACACTGGACCGAGAACAGCTGTCCTCGCCATGAGTCTGTGGACTAACGGCTCCTCCACGGATCTTTACGCCGGGACGCAGCCTCCCCTGCTGGACTCCAACTCCTCCATCAACGGCACCAACCGCTCAAAGCACCACGACGCCGCCCCGCTGGACCTGAGCCGGGCGGTGCCGGTGGGCATGGTGCTGGCCTTCTTCATCATGTTCGCCATCGTGGGGAACATCATGGTCATCCTGTCGGTGGTTTGTAACCGACACCTGCGGATCCCGACCAACTACTTCATCATCAACCTGGCCATAGCGGACCTGCTGCTGGGGACCACTGTGCTGCCGGTGTCCGCCACGCTGGAGGTCAGTAATCGATCCGGTTTGGGCTATTTGATGAAGATAAAGTGGAGATTTTGATCTTTTTAGCTAAGAAAGTTAAGGAAAGGATGGATGGTTGGTAGGAAATAAGAATGGAAGGAAGGGAGCAAAGGTTTGTGACATTTTCTAGACTAAATTAAAAATAAAGTAAAGTTATAACTAATTTGATATGGTACTTTATAATACATTCATTTATAGATGAGAGCATATAGAAGAACTGTAGGACGGGAAAATGTACACTACTCAAAATGACTTAGGGATACTGGGATATGGATGCATGGATATGCAATAACAGTCATATGACATGTGTCACTAAATATAAAATAGAAATTCAAGATATGTCACAGCATAAACATCAAGTGAAAGACTAAAATGTTCCATTATCCATAATTTATTCCCTCATTTTGAGTAGTTTATTTAAAGGAAGGAAGGAAGGAAAGAGGGAATAAAAGGGAAGCAAGGCAAAAAAAGAAAAAAGAATCTAGAGAGAAGTGAGGAAATTACAGATTGAATGAAAGTCAAATCATGCTAATTTCTTTAAAAGTATGAAATATTGCTTTCTATATGACAGTTTTCTAATTATTTTCTTTAATAATAATCAAATTATCTTCTGTTTTCGATGTCAACGGTTTTGATATTTACAATCATTATGAACTAAAGTCTATTCACCAAAGGTCAACAACAAAACTCAAATTTCACATTTGTTAATTTGGCACAGAAGGAATGATTATTGAGGCCAAAAATATCACAGTTAAATTAAGGAAACTGGTATTAACTGGTTCCATTTCTCCAACATAGTGATTTGCTGTTTAGTTACTATAAACTGAATTTATTTGGGTTTTAGACTCTTGATAACACAAAACAAGACTGTCAATTTGAAAGACTGACATTTTGCAGCTTTGTGACACATTCTAGACTAAATCATTAATAATTAAAGTGAAACTTTCGCCAAAAAGCAACCGAGGCTTTATTAGTGAATGTATGAGTCAAACCTTCGTGTAAAAGCATAATTATGAAGAAAGAGGCACTTTTAAGATTTACCGTAGTTTCATTTTCGGGCAAGCTAATTTTCAATGGAGTGCAGGGGCACTGGCACGCTAGCATCAAAATCACTATTTTTAAAACACTATGACGACTTACGTTAGCTGCTGCATCTCCGGCGTGCCGTCATGGCAGAAAAAGTGTCGATCCCTGAGTGCGACCTAACAGGTAGGAGGTCCACCATATCTCTCCCACCTGTTAGGTCGCACTTGGGGATTGACAATTTTTGCCTGCCACAACGGCGCGCCGGAGATGCAGCAGCTAACGTGAGTCGTTAAAATTAGCTTGCCCGAAAAGAAACTACCTTAAATCTTAATATTGCCTCTTTCGTCGTAATTATGCATTTACACAAAAGGTTTGAATCATATACATTCACAAATAAAGCCTGGGTTGCTTTCTGGCAAGAGTTTCACTTTAACCTGATAATTTAAAATGATTGGAAGTTGTGACCATAGAAAAAAATCTAGGAGTGGAAAAGTAAAATGAGTGAGAAGTGGGGAAATGAGCTATATTACACTTTTGTTGTTGTCTAGGGTGAGAGATGAGCAATGAGATGATTAATAAGTACCCTGATAAGGTCATTTCTAATAAATAATTAAATAATAAATATAATAATAAATAATCAAAAGTTGAGACCACAGAAACAGTGTAGGAGTGGAAAAGTAAAGAATTAGTGAGAAGTGAGGAACTTAGCCAGGACAGCGATTGGATGTTTGTCAAGAAGTAAAGTAAATATTGACAAGTAATTAAAGAAAGATGACCATCTAATGTTGTTTTAATCCTTTAAAAGTAAATAACAGTCTTGCATAGTGTTAATCTATATTACAGTTTTCAAATTATTTTCTTTAATGATTGTCTAATCATCTGATGTTTTCAGTGTAAACAATTATGTGTAAACAGTTTATTCACCAAAAGTGCCCTACAACAACTCAAATTTTACATTTGTCAATTTGACAGCAGGTATTATTATTGTGGCCAAAAATATCGCGGTTAACTGTTTTATCACGTGTGTAGTTTGAGTTTGTGTAATATCATGATAATATATGCATTAGTAGCAGTGTGCTGTTTCCAATTAACATATTGGTGAATAGACTCATGATCAACCCGAGGTAAAGAGAGAGACATCGGTGTTCACACAACAGGAGTTTCGTGCAGATTTGATAATAATAATAATGATGGATTCAATTTATATTGCGCCTTTCAGGGTACCCGAGGACACTTAACAAAGTGGAACAAACATATATGAAAACAAACAAAACAAAGAATAAATAGATGGAGCGCCTGTCAATCAGCACGGAGGCCGAATTCACAAACAAAAACCACACAATCATGTAGCATAAAGGTAGTTTTATTCAAATTGATAGGAAGAGGGTCAGGGTTCATGGAATATAAAGGTGGTCGGGGGATGAACTTGGGTCGAACGGGGTGGTGGAGTGGCTGACCCATCTATGAGTGCACAAGTTCATTATTGCCCAGGGTTCTTGTAATTATAGGATAGAGTTACTGAGATGGGAGTATTAAGCCTGATGTATATTGATAGTGTGAATAAATTGGAAGCGCCAGGCAGACGCGGTTGATTTAATGAGACTCGGGTGGTAAATTAGTGAGGCAGCCTTGCGTGGTCTTGTTCCTGGACTCTGAGAGACCTCAGTCGGTTCTGATGTTCTGCCCAGATTACCTGGTAATGTGAGGGGTATCGAAATGTTCACAGACTCATAAGGGCCAGCTGATAAAAAAAGGATAGGATATTTAGGATTAAAAATCTGTCAGACTGCGATTTTAATTATGACTGCCCTTTTACAAAAAACAACGAGAGAGATTTCCCAGAGCCGCTGATGGTGCTGCCAAGCAATGGTAAATATTCTAGACCTTGAGGCTAACGTTTGCTAGCTTACTACTGCTGATGCATTAAAACATACCTAACCTCCAGTTCTTGCTGAAGAATAGCCTGCCCACGTTGACCACGTCTCCCTTACTATTTTCTCATCCAGACTCATTTCCTCTGTTTTTTTCTCTCACTGCAAAGTATTAATGTTCCTACAGCAAGTAACAAAAAATAATTCAAAAAGGTAGGATTTTAAAACTCCTAAGTTGTCCAACTGAACAGAAAATAAAGAAAAGTCAAGGTTAAAAAGAAAGGCGATTAGTAAACAGTTTATAAGACTATTTATTCTTATGTTGGTGATTCACTTTGTGTTAGACCAGAGTTTGAAATGTTCCTGTAAAACTGAAGTCTGTAGAGGTGGCAAAGTTACGATGATCAGTGGTCAGAGTGGGCACAGGCTGATGCTCACTTACCTGAAAACAGCCTCATTTGTCTCCTGTCGAATGTCAAAATTAAATCCATCCTTCCAAAAATCTTAAAATAAAACTAATGCAGTAGTGAAAGTTAAGATTTTCCTCTGAGATATATTAAAAGTAAAAGTAAAGAGTCTGACAATAAAGATCCTTGTGTAAAGAACATCTGAACTGGAGATGAAGTGGACTCAGGTTCTTCCTGTGCTTGCAGGTTTTGGATTACTGGGTGTTTGGTCGGATCTTCTGTGACATCTGGGCAGCGGTAGATGTCCTATGCTGCACGGCATCCATCATGTCTCTGTGTGTCATCTCCATCGACCGCTACATCGGGGTGCGCTACCCGTTGCAGTACCCGATGATCGTCACAGAGAAGCGGGCGCTGCTCGCCATGTTGGGCGTCTGGATCCTCGCCATTGTCATCTCCATTGGCCCGCTGCTAGGCTGGAAGCAGCCACCGTCACAGGTTCTAAAACTAAGCATCATTATACACCACTGAGCCAAAACCAATTACAATAGATTTTGTGAATTATTAATGTGAGGATATTACATAAGCCCCAACTACTGCCCTCAGCAAACAAGGATTCAATCAGCTGATAAAGTAGATTTAGTTAATTAAACTTCCTATTTTCTTCTTATTAAACCTTCAAAAGAGAAAGTCAGGGCTTCTGAACTCAATTTAGTTTCAGTGGATATTTTGTTTAAATGAAATGTTCAAATTTCTAAATTAAATGAATTAAGTTCAAATCCAGAAATAATCCCAGAGGCATATTTTTAACTCCTCTGTTCAACAGACGATAATCTAATTTATGTTTTTTGGGCGTTTGTTCAGGAGAGATTGAAAGAGATTCAGCTGTTCATAATCAAATCTTAGAAACATCAGCACAATGTGACTGATGACCAAAAGACTTCCCACGTTTCCAAAAATCAACAAAAGTTTTCAGCTAAAGATTTGACAACTATTATGATAATCAAATTATTTCACTGTCATTTTTGATTTAAAGCAAAAATACTATCTATGCTAATCAATCCCATGTCTCACCCTCTCAGTTTCACTCTCAGGATTTGCTGTTTGGTTGGCAAAAAACAGATATTTATAGAAAAATTGGATGACCATTTTCATTATTTGTCAAAAATCCTGTAGGCCGAACAATTAGCAGAGAAATTATTTGGCTTAGGGTTGGGTGATGTGTGCCGAATTAGCATATGACGATGTCTACTGTGGCACATTGTGATGAACGATAACATTGTTTACAAATTTCAGGCTGTGTGTCCCCTCATTGTTGTAGGGCAGCAGTTGTGTTTCCCACCATTGTTCTGATATGAATCTCCAACTGTCTCAACCTGCAGAGGAAACTGTATCCCGTTACCACTCACATACATCCCTATGTCAGGTTTAAAAGTGTCCTCGTCTCCGCACCATATGTTCAGAACTTAACTTTGTTCAGCCTAATTTGCATAAAACAATGCTGGCTGACTTGCCAAGGAGAAGCTAAAAAAAACTGTGCACAAAACGGCATGACTGAGAGAAACAGCGGCCCGCGGGAAAAGAAACACTGCTGCCACAAATGTAACAACTCTTGTCCTACGGCAACTCTGAGGGGACAGGCCTCTTCATTGTGCTCTTATGTGGGAAGCCCTTTAAAACACGATGTTCGATGATGAGAGATTAGTAGTGAATGGTTGTCAGCCGTCGGCGATGGACAATGGCATAGTTCAGTGGCCTAACCCTAGATTGGCTGATTAATAACTTGTAGCACTACTTCACCTGCTGATTGAGATTGTGTGAGATGTTCTAAAGCTCCTGGAAGGTGACTAAATCAACTTTATAGTGAGATTGCTGCTCCCAAATCGAGAGTCAACTCAATCTTATTGATTGATCCAAAGAAGACTCCAGATCAAATTCATCATAAGGTCCAATCCGGCCAGTAAATGAAAGAATTTGGATTTTTTTTCTTAAAGAATGACTCAAGCCTATTAATCGATTATCAAAATAATTGGTGAGTGATTTAATAGTTGACAGTAAAAGCTCCAGAGCAACTATTACTACCTTTTCTGTTTGATGAACCTAAAGATAAACGTGTCTTTAACTTCCTGTCCATCCTGCAGGATGACACAGTTTGTCTCATCACAGAGGAACCATTCTACGCCCTCTTCTCTTCGCTCGGCTCCTTCTACATCCCTCTGGCCGTCATCCTCGCCATGTACTGTCGCGTCTACATCGTGGCCAAACGAACCACCAAGAACCTGGAGGCTGGCGTGATGAAGGAGCGTCAGGAGGACTCCAACGAGCTCACTCTGAGGATCCACTGCAGGAACCAGCAGGTGCAGGACATATGCCCCGCCTCCAAGAACGGAGGGGGCGTGGCCTCTGCGGCACGCAGCACGCTCACCGTCAAACTACTCAAGTTCTCCAGAGAGAAGAAAGCTGCCAAGACGTTGGGCGTGGTGGTGGGCATGTTCATCCTCTGCTGGCTGCCGTTCTTCCTTGCTCTGCCCATTGGTACGTTTAACGACTTATAATCTTAAAATCTATAATACCAAGCCATATTTCAGATATTGACCAATTTTGAATATAGGGCTGTGTTTATGAGCTTTCATCATCATTCTGCTAAGTGTTCGATCAGTTTAATAACTCCAAACATGGTCTGAAGTCAGAATCAGATCATGTCAGTTGGAGTGCCTGAATTTTATCTCCCACAGACCATTAAAGCTTCACTTTAGGTTCAAGTGTTCATTACATTACATAAGTTGGGTTATATAACACGACACCATTTCTATTTACTCATTTCACTGTTAGATGGTATATGTGAGTGGGTGCAGCGATCCCCACATCTGGTTCTGATACAGGACCTACTGCAGCACTTTTACCTTCAGATAAGAGTCCTCTCTCAACCACTGAAGAGCCTCTTCAGACATGATAATATTACAAACCCATCTGACTGCCAGATGCTTCATTACATCAGAAACACAGTCAATAAACTGAAAGAGAAATCTGATGAAAAGTCTGATTCTGACACACTGACTCACACAGTTGAGAATAATCCAACAAAAACATAATTTTGTTAAGAAAATCTTCGTTAGCTCAGCCCATGTTTGCGCTTCTGACCAGAAGCCCAGTGATAAGCTCAAGATTGAGTGTGACTGTAGTGTGTGAGTACGAAGAAAACACTTAAATTTAAATCTGATTTCATTATTTTAGGAACAGTGATTGAACAGAGCACTTATTGTCAGACATCTAGATGGTGGTATTCAGTGGTATTTTAATGACTTTAATGAGCTGACTAAAGCTAAAACATTCCCTTTCATTAAAAAGGAAATACATCTTACATGTTTATAGGCATGGTTGAAGGTGATTAAATAACCAGAGTAGTAGGTTAGATGTGGAAACCGTTTTTTTTTTCACCTTGCTTTTTGTGGAACTGCAACTCAATCCCAGCTGGCTCTGTTGTCAGCGTCACACGAATGCTCATTCTGCTCCGTGATCCACGCCAGGATTTTTTAAATAACTTTGCACAAATTAATCACAAATGTCTAAAAATCAGATATAGTCCATTTAATTTTCAAGTTAGATGGACCATCCATAAAAGAAGTGTCCCAGTGTGGTTGATGGTGAGAAACCATTTCCAGAAAACCTCAGACAATATTTTTTTCAACACAATATTTTTGTTTTCTGCATATTTTAAATATTTGGCCTGTGATGTTTCAGGTCCTCCGTCACTGAGTGTCTAGGAGTTAAGGAAGTTAAACACACTTGTCATTTCTTTATTTTCTGTGATGGGTTTCCCACAACATGGACGGTGGAGCGACGCCAGACATTCCCCCCGGCTGATAACACAGATTAGAGCTGAGCCTGCTCGGATTAGTCGAGTTGGACGGGAAGCTGTTTATGTTCGTAAATACTGACTGAGTCAAAGCCAATGAATCACAGCAAAGTTGGATCTGAGGCCTAACTTGACCTGATGTCTGACTACCATGAGGTCTGACTGCTCTGAGATATGAGCAGATCACCAAAGTTATTATAGTTCATCCTGAGTGAAACAAGAATGTCTGAGCATTTCATCACAATCCACCCAATGGTTGTTGGGATGTATGAGTGTGCACCACAGTGGATGATAAACTGAAAGGAAAAGCTGAAGCCGCAAGTACATGAAAAAAACAAAAAAACCCAACCACCCAAAAACTCAAATATATGTCTTGAACTGGAAATTCAGGATGCTCTAAAACGGTGGCACTGGACCCCCAGCAGGAGACTGAGCCCTGCCAAGCTAGAAAAATTGCTCAGAATGACCTGAGGAAGTTACATTTTGCAACTTTATGTGTGTCAATTTAGGGTTAGATACACAATCCACTTGGTTAGGGCGAGGAAAATGTCATAGTTTGTCTTGAAATACCTGTTTCGGATGCCAAGATCATGGATGGAGATGGTCTGACTTCCTATTACACAAAGCTGGTTTTGGTCGGCACAAAATCCGCTGGTAATGTCCGCTGGTCTCCTTCAAAAAATACCTGCTTTTGATGCAATAGTATTCACTGGAAATATCCCCAGGTGTCTTTACAAATATCTAATGGTGTGACTGGAACTGCTATATGCCGTTTGGCAGCCTTGTTGGCACATAAACATGTTATGCCACGTTTGGTACAAATGTCACCTTGCACGTATCTGTTTATTTGCAGAAACATTAACTGTGAACATTATGTCCTGGTGACTGAACTGCGAGCATTCAAAAAGTATTGAATTGTCTTAAATTCAGATTTGATGGGTCTCACACATTATTTGTAACATTATCACAAGAATTTCTCCAGTCGAACAGACTGAAGAAGAACAATGTTTTTCCTATATACGCCGCGTCATTAGAGGGGAGTGAGACAAATTATAGGTCAAACTATAGGTAGCTGGCCAGCCTACTAGCAAAATGTTACTGCAGATGTTGGGAATCCACAGCCTACAACGATCTAATTGAGAGTCTGCAGCTTTTGTTGATTGTCTGGCCTCAGCTGGACAATCAAGTTACGTTGCATTGTGCTCCCATGCTTTGAATTGGGCAGACATTAGGCTAACTTTATTTATGTAGGAGCTATGTCAGAGGGAGGCAGAGAGTCAATAGAGAGACATCTCGTATTTTATGAACTTGCTGAGAAGCACGAACTGGACGAGACTTCTGCCTCACAACAATTATTAATCAGATTAGCCATTTTCACCTGAAGTTTACATCTGCAGCCATAAATATTAACTGTTACAGCAAGTCCAGTTAATCAGACAAGATCTGAGGAGGCACTGTCAACTTTGCTGTCCAATTTTGAGAAAGGTGTATCCGGCAGAGTCAATAAATGCCATATCTTAAAGCTGCTATGTGAAAACAATATTATTGAGGATTACTACAAACATGTAAGGCACTGTATATGGATAACTGTTTTGTTGATGTAATGTTTATTTGTTGAAAAGATGCAGATGCATCTCATGGATACACGATCAGATTGGGATCTGGGGGATTTGGATGCCATGTCGAACCCTTGAACTCTTAGTCACGATCCTTGCGGCATCCCAGAGGTATTGAAGGGATCATTGTTCTGCTGAGGGGCCTCTGCCATCAGGCAGTGTCGTTGCCATAACATTCAAATCAAATCAAATCAAATCAAATCAATGTTCTTTATATAGCCCAAAATCACATTTACATTTACATTTAGGGCATTTAGCAGATGCTTTTGTCCAGTGTCCAGAGTCATGCTATGCAGGGTCGAGGTGAAGTCTGAACAAATGAGTTGTGTACTTGGTCTGCAACAGTGTTTGGATGGATGGTGTATTTCAAGTGGCATCTACATGAATGCCAGAACCTTAAGCGTCAACAACACTGAATTGTAATGAGATAATCAGTGTTTATCACTTCACCTGTAAGTTAGACCAAAATTGTTGTTCTTTATCGTTTACTACAGTGCAACTGTTGTAATTGAAGTTAGAGGCTGAAAATGAGACGCTATTTGTCAACTTTTTCATCTTCTTTTACTCAGGCATTCGGCTTCACAGTCTGTCTAAGTTTGTGTTTGAAGAATCGTTTAGCAGGCATATTCTGCTTATCAAAAAATCCGACCTCAGGAACTGAGGTAGTTCCTGATTTCCTAAAAAGGTTTCTAGAAAGGTTCCTGCGTCTCTAACCTTCAAACAGGAACCATTTTAACACTGATTGAAATTTGCAGAGTCTGAATGAAAAGCTACCCACAATCCTTCTGGCCACAGTCTACTTCTGGACCACAGCAGATTTCATAAGAGAGAGAATAAACTGGGTTATTATTAGCTGTGAGCAGAACGATCCTTTGATGCTTAGAGAAACAGTCCTGTGATCAGAGGATTCAACGGGTTGATTGTGAAGAGAAACTTCTCCACAAACATTCAACAAGTTCAAACACACCGAGCCTAAACATGGTTATGCTGAAGGCTTTGGTCCGGAAACAAAAATGTTGGCCTGAGTTCATCAAACGTCTAAGAGATCCGGACTGGCCACAGTGAGGCATTTTTTGTCCTTCTTCAAGGATGTAAAAGGGGAGCAAAAATGCTTGATCACCTTTTTAACATAGAAAATGACTCATATATGTGCTTATATTGATTTGACCTGTTTCAAATTCAATTCAAATTAAAAGCCCTCTAGCATTTCAGTGGACAAAAATCCTTAATTTCTTAACAAGACTTTGATTATAAAACATTTGCAAGATTCACGTGTGTGGGTTACTTGAAATGTTGCTTCTGTCATCTTTTCTCCAGTTTCACTCAGCTGAAGTCTCTGATGTTTAACTTCAGAATAAGGAAAGTTAAGTTGCATTATTGTTGTGAGAAATACACAACTTTTCACAGCTGATTTAATGGATTGTAGTGCTTTCTTGGACTTTCATGTTCCTTTTGGGAGTCACGTGCAACGGCTAACTGTGAAATTCGGTATTACCAATCCGATAAGGTTTCATATCAAACCGGTTTGAAAATGTTTACATTCGCCCAACCCCAGACATGAAGTTCTGGTGGAATTATTTTAGACATGAAGTTAGTTAGCTTTTGGCTACAAGTTGTTTTATGCCAATATTTGGAATGATGCTAAATTAGCTATTAGCAGTCTCTGTTTGCAGTGTATCTATGCATGTTCAGACAACTGTCTAATAATTTCATACTGAAGAAAACTTTCAATTATCATGAATGTTCTCTTTCTCTGATTTCTAAATGGATTTATGGACGTTTGTTGTTGATTGACATCAGAGATAATGATATCGCCAGAAAGTCACGCTGAGTAATATCAATGCATTTTTTCCCTTTGTGTTTGTATTTCACTCAGTTATGAGTCTGAGAAGATTGAGACTCAAATTGCATCTATTCGTCCCCTTAAATTGCAGAATAAGCTCTATGAGCTTTGTCAGAGCTTGAAAAACTCTGCTCTGAGCTTATTACTTCTGCCAAGCATGTTATGTTTTCACCCAAGTGCATTGGGTGGTTGGTTTGTCAGCAGGATGACACTACAGCCTGTAACACACCGGGCCAACCGTTGGCAATCTGAAGCGTTTGGGGAGACTCGGACGAGTTTGGGAACAAATCCGTTAAGTGTGTTCAGCTGTCAGAACTGGCTTTAGTTTTAATTTGACATTCTTGTAAAAAAAATACTCCTTTCTGCTTTTCAAATGATCTTTTATATAATCTTTTATATTTTAGTGACTCTTATTGTTCCTCTCCAACTTCAAACAAACTGTAGTCTTAAACTCCTCTACGACTCAAAGAAGAGGTGTTAATGTTGTGGCTTTGATGAGCTCTGATTGTGAGATCACCTCATAGTTTATGAAGTGCTGAGTGTCCCGGTGATGCAGTGTTTGCTTTTTGCTGAGTCATGATCTGCACTGCGTCCTCAGTAGATCAGCAGTGAGGACAGACTGAAGCTCCTCCACCTTTTAAAGAAGGATTTGTTTTCATTTAAAGCTGTGCGTCTGCATGACTGCTTTTATCTCTTAAGCTCGATTAAAGCTGCAGACGCTCAGTCAGACAGTTAATGATGCAGAAAATCTAGATGATAAGAAAAAGACTGGGTTTGTGGTGAATTTGTTACGGGAAAGAAAGACATTTTTTTTTAGTTTTGTACACTTACCTCCAGATCTTTTCCATTTGTTAGAGTGCAGAGATTGAGAAGATCACCTGAGCCAGATGCCTTTTGCTATTTACTGTCCCCTAACCTGATATACTCTTGATGTCAGATTATGTGTCAAGAATATATTTCAGTTAAATAAAATGAATTTAGGGAACACTCTGGTCCACTTTTCATGGGAACTAGCTCAAAGTTTGATTCTCAAAAATTAAAAAGGAACTAGTTCATGTTAATTTCTTATATATTCTTCTATATTTCTTAAATATTAGCCTCAGCAGTAACAAATAGATAACTTGTCAGGGCTGGACCGCGACAAAAAATCATTCCTGGCATTCATGGCTCAGAACACCACCCACCAGCGCATCCTTGAATCCCCTTTTAATATGTGTACTGTACTCTCAAACCACTGCGTGCACCATCCACCTCAAACTGTGCATGCTTACCAGACAGCAGCATGAAACACTTCTACTCAGGTCAATTTCATTTATTTATTTTTCATTTCCAGTTAACAACAAAAGTTATCTCACGACTCTTTCAGTCTGGGCAGGTCTACTCTGAATAGTTCAATCAAGAGTGACATGTAGGCCTGCATCACCTCACAGATAGCATGGTAATCCATACAATACTATTGATTGATTGATTGATTGATTGACTGATTGACTGATTGACAGTACTGTTCTGCTAGTATTTGCAGCTAATATCTGGGAACTCTTGAGAGGATCCACCATCTGCCAGTGCTTTAAGGAAAATAGAGTAAACAGAGATGACAGGCATCTTTTTACTCGAGGCCTCGCAATGTGCAGCCTGATTTGGGCTGGGTATAAAAATTCCAAAGATTTCACCACCGGAACCGATACCTTGACTTCAAAAGAGGTTCCCGAACAGAACTTCTTTCGATTTTATAAAATCCGTTTTAACAGAGGATTGCATCACAAATACACACGAGCCCCGTCTCTGGGCAAACCTATTGTTTTTCCTGCATGGATAGCCGCATCAGCAGCACTGTTAGATCTTGGCACAAGACATTTTTCCATAGTCACCATTTTTCTCTGGCTCAGCTGGTGCCATAAAAGTATCAAAGTTTGGTAGCCAGCTAACTAAAATTATGAAAATGGTAAAGATTATACCTGCTAAACCTCATCATGTTAGCATTGCCATTGAAAGCATGTTAGCATGCTGATTTTTTAAACTTTAACATCAGTGCTGTTGTGACTGAAACAAACCTGAAGTTAAATTAGATATAACCACCACAGAAGAAGAGTGAAGATTTGGACCAAGACGTCGTAAAGCTGCTGTGAGGTTCAGACTCTGTGGACAGAAACAACTCCTGGGAACTGTGATTATATTTACATGAAGAACGTGGCAGAAACCCAAAACACTATTAAACTTGAAACCAAAATAGCGTCTTCCTGTGTTTGGAAGGAGAATCACCAAACTTGGAGATACGTGTTTTTCACAGGACAGTGATTCATCGTGGTCAGGTGTCACATGTTTTTCTCATGGCGGAGGTCAGGTTAACAGTCAGATTCTTCATATATAGTCAGAGAGCGCAGCCTGAGGCGCAGGATGGCCTTACAAGTCCATGTTCAGGGAGAAATAATCCATGTCCTCAGGAGTCTATGTTATCATCAAAAACCTGATCCACCAAAATCCTTTGAAATCCTTTGAAATCCTCTAAAAAACCTCTGACATGCTGCAGATCACCTGCCTCGAATACGAGTCAGCACCTCTGTGATCCGGAGGAGAGAGGAGGCGAGGGCACAGGGAGAGGGGAAGAGAGAAGGAGAGGAGGCAAGGAGAGGAAGACAGAACGCAAAATAGAAGCAGAAGAAACAGTGAGACAAGAAGAAAAAATAAGGAGAGGAAACAAGGGTAGGAGGAAAGATGAACCAAGGAAATAAAGAGAGGAGGGAAGGAGGAGGCATGGAGGGGTTGAGAGAAGACAAAATAAGAAGGACAGGGGGCAAGGACACGGGGGGGACAAAACGAGGATATAATGAAACAAAAGGAGAAACAATAGGAGGAAGCAAGGGTAGAATGAAAGAAACCAAGGAAGCAAGGAAATTAAACAAGGAAAGGAGGTGAGATGAGTCAAGGAAAACAAGGAAAGGAAA
>CAEMYA010002118.1:1016631-1032531 GCA_903131615.1 Diplodus sargus
GTGGTGGACCGGCAGAGGACATCCCCCTGTCTTCAATTGAGCAGCAGGTGCTGCTGACTTTCTCCGATGAACAGATTGTAGGAATTCAAGGATTTGACCCCCTTGAGCCAGAAACTGCAGAGCAAGGTATGCCCATAATGGCACAAACACGCATTTGTTTTATTGGATACATTTAATTTATTCAGATAAGCGCAAGCGAAAAAGCAGTCAGTGGCACTTGAAGACGGGTTTACACTCCAGGTGGTGCGAGCTGTGGCCTCTGTGACGCGCGCTCTCAGGCGGGACACTCGTGCCATCGTTACGCACACCAGGCAGCTGGTCAGTGCTGTATCTGGGCTGACGATGGCCATCAATACCCTGGCAAAAGGGATCGAGGATGGCGTACAGAGAGTCGGGAGGTCATTAAACACCAGTGGTGTTTCATCTGAGCAGACGGGAGAGCGAGGGGAGATGGCAGGAGGAGATGGACGCGCATTACGCACTAGTCGACACCAGCGCAACCTGCGAAAACGGAAAGAAAATAGATAATGGCAATTTCAACATTCATTTTGTTTAAATTTAGGCTGGGTTTCCGTTTTTTTGGTGGCTGTTGTTGTTTGTATTGTTTGGTTAGAGATAGTTAGGCTATACTGCCTATGGGCCACAATATATTCTATGTTATGTTTGATCAATGTGTTTTTCTACTTGTTGAATTGTGTGAAAAATAAAACAAATGCACACCTCTCAAATGGTTTATGAAAAATGGCTCTGGATCAGATCGCCTTTCGTTGTGCCCATGCCACCTCCTTGCTACAACGACCGCAGCCATGTGTGCGTAAAGCTGTGCCAGTTAATACATGACTTTCAAACGTGCTAAATAAAGACGCAAAATCAGCGAACGCAATTAGTTCGACGTTTGGTAAATCACATTGCGTGCGCTAAATTAACCATTTGCATCTACTCCTCCCAATACTTTGCGACGCCCATATTTACATATTCATTAAGGCAAACACCCTAAATGGGTTGCGCGTGCTATTTTGCCCGTTTGAGGGACGCAATCCTCGTTGCGTCCGGTTAGTATATAAGCTTCAACATGTGTTTGAGCGCGCAATCAAGTTTGCACACGTTTTTACACACGCAACCCTTTAGTAAATCAGGACCTAAATCTACTGCGTAAATGTGAAGAACAATGTAGAAAAACTGGTATGTTTGGCTCCGCCCAGCACGGTGAGCGCAGCCCTTTTCAACTACGTCCGCATGTCTGCTTTAAGTGAGTAGGACTCAGCAGTTCTCGAGCAGCACTCTGATCGACAACAGCAGAACAATGAGCGGAAGAGGCAAAGGAGGAAAGGGACTCGGTAAAGGAGGCGCCAAGCGTCATCGCAAAGTCCTTCGCGATAACATCCAGGGTATCACCAAACCCGCCATCCGCCGCCTGGCTCGCCGCGGTGGTGTGAAGCGTATCTCAGGTCTGATCTATGAGGAGACCCGCGGTGTGCTGAAGGTGTTCCTGGAGAACGTGATCCGGGATGCCGTCACGTACACCGAGCACGCCAAGAGGAAAACAGTCACCGCCATGGACGTGGTGTACGCTCTGAAGAGGCAGGGCCGCACCCTGTACGGCTTCGGCGGTTAAACATAATCCTGACTTTCTGTTAGTGAACACAAAGGCTCTTTTAAGAGCCACCCACTTTAACTAAAGAGTGTTGTTCCGTGTTTGCTCCATAATCATGTGCGATGTAATGTAACCCGGAAATTGGGTAGTTTTGTTGCACAGCCCGATTCTTTGTCTTGGTCGATGAGTAACGTTACTTACTCAAACAGACGAGATATCTACGTTTTATGCTATGAAAACTTTATGTCCCCGAATGTTTAACGCTTTATGGGGCACTCATTGACATTAAAACATTTTCTAAAAGGTGTGTAAGAAAAACGGACTTGAATGAGCATTTCTAGCGTTTTATGGAACATAAATAACAAATGTAATATACATATATAACATGTATCAAAGTCCAGTCATTTATGCCGCATAGCAACGCCGTTTTGGATGTCCGTGGAAGACATCCAAAATTGGAAAACCACTAAAGAGGTGTTAATCTGTGAAGTTAAGTAAAGTGGCTATATCAAGCTTGTTTGCCACAATTAGTTTTCTGTGATAATCCATATATTATGGGTTTCAATGACACTACGAGTGACCACAACACACACACACCAAGAAAACACGGACCAATAATGGCGACAGTAATATGGTGTTTTAAATTAAGTGGTACTGGAATGGTCTGTCTGCCATAAACATAGTTTACTGTGTCTCTTTAATATATGTTGGTCCAAACTGTGTCTTTCTTACTTGCTTAATTACTAGGGATTGCAATGTAATGCGGCTGTTAGATAATGTTTGTAAGTCATGTGTTATGTATCTTTATAGACTCAAAACTAGTCAATTGTTTGTTTTTGATATATATACAGTATATAGGCCTACAGGCATGTAAGTACAGTTGACAAAGTTTAGGTTAGGGCAGTAGGAACCAAAGTAGGCTACTCTGAGGCCAGAGGACATATTTAAATGTTGCGAATTAAATAGAAAATATTCAAACGATACGTAACTGTAATCATTCCTACATAAGTGTACATATAATTTTTCTAATGCTATTTGGTGTCAAAGGAAACACAATCGGTAAACGTAAGTACTACAAATAACGACTGCAGGTTTCTTTTTATCAGTCCTATTTCTAACAATCTGTCTCTGTCATTATAGAATGGACCACAGAATATAAATAAATGACCAACATCTAATTTTTTTCTCAGACTGAGACTGAGTTTAGGACAGCCGCTGTGGGTTGACGCATGCTCAGTCGACATTAAAACAACAGCCAGTCATGTGCGAGCAACAGCACACTTACATTTGCATAAGGTAAATATAAAGCCGCGTCCTGGACACAGTGACTTGTATTGATCCTGGACATTAACATTATTTGAAAGATGCCTGGAGAACCTGGAAAGGCGCCCAAGAAGGGCTCAAAGAAGGCCGTGACTAAAGCTACCAAGTCCGGTAAGAAGAGGAGGAGAACGAGGAAGGAGAGCTACGCCATTTACGTGTACAAGGTGCTGAAGCAGGTCCATCCTGACACCGGCATTTCATCAAAGGCCATGGGCATCATGAATTCCTTTGTGAGCGATATCTTCGAGCGTATCGCCGGTGAGTCCTCTCGCCTGGCTCACTACAATAAGCGCTCCACCATCACCTCCAGAGAGATCCAGACCGCCGTCCGCCTCCTGCTGCCCGGGGAGCTGGCCAAGCACGCCGTGTCTGAGGGCACCAAGGCTGTGACTAAGTACACCAGCTCCAAGTAAACCTGCTGAGAAACAGCACAAAGGTCCTTCTCAGGGCCACCCACCTACTCTAAAATGGCAACTATTCATTTTTTTTTAGTATTTGTCTTGGTGTGTACTAGTTCAGTTGTCCTAATTGCTACGAGCTGAAAACTATCATGCACTGATTTTGTTTTTCCAACCAATCTTACTTGTACTTTTTCTAAATTACATATTTCATGCAAGTTGGCTTGGAAAGTAAATACTGTTTGACAGTCAGTAAAGGGAAGCTGGGCCCATTTTAGTGTTTGCTTTAGCCTGTTTAATGGGTTTTGGTTTAAGGAAAAGCTGGGCACTCCAGCTGAAGGGTCTACAGTCTTTGTACTTCTGTATGTAAAGAGATCTACATCACAAACTGTACTTGGGTCACTACTGTGACATGTGAGGTATTGTATACCTCTATATTTGCCTATAACCAATGAAGACTTGATGTGTTCACATGTTAAATCTTCTGTGCAGCATGACTTCCCTTGCCTTTATAGTAAATTTGTATTTTGACATGTATTCTATATTTTACTGGTGTGAAAGTATTGCCTGAGGAAGATAACTGTTCCTCAGTCTGTTTGTTTTGGATCTGACAGTTCTTCCCGGAGGGCATGGGGGAGAACAGGTAATGTCTGGGGTGAGTGGGGTCCTTGATGATACAGCTGGCCTTCTTTTGAAGTCAGCCAGTGTAAATGCCCTTGAGAGGATGAAGTGTCGTCCCGATGACACGCTTCGCTGCCCTCACCACCCACTACAGGTCCTTCCTGTCCTGTGCTGGGCAGCTGGAGGTCAGGAGGCTTTCTATCATTGACCGATAAAAGTTGGTCAGCAGGTGTTGAGGGAGGTGAGCATGCTTTAGCTTCCTGAGGAAGTATAGTCTCTGTTGGCCCTTCCCCACCTGGTGAGAGCTGTGAGTGCTCCAGGTGAGGTCAGCTGAGATGTGATTGGTAGTCCACAAAACCTTTCGGGAGCTTCACAGTAGAACAGTGCAAGAACATTTTCCAAAACAACTGAAGAAGCTGCTACAAAAGATGATTTGGGATGTCATAGAAAAAATAGAGTTGTGATTTTTTTTTTTTCTCAGGTTTTTAGAATACAGAAGAAAAAGTCAGAACTTAATTATTATTATCACATTCATCACATCAAGCCGACCAAAGCCTCAGCACCGAGCACAATATTGATGAGATAACATCCCATATTGATGAGAAAATGTTATTTAGGCTCTGCCCCTTTTAAAGCCAAAATACTTACTATAGTGCTAAGTTTAAAGCGCTAGCGTGCGTTAAATTTTTTTGAGGGTTTGAGTTCTGTTGTGCATCAGTGTGATCCGGGATCATATGCCGGCCAGCTCAATAATCTTATCTCTCAGTGTAGCTGAAATCTCTTCACCACCTCCAGCCATACCCTCGTAGAGAAAGTAACAGACTGATTTTGTTAACTCTGCTGGCGCAGCCCCGTACTGACTGTATAGGTGTGTCCATTAAAGACAGCTCAATTTCTTTCCATCTAGCCTCATATGCTGGATTACACTAACACACAAGAGACCTCGGCTGAGCAGACAGGTAGTAATCTTCAAGACATGGTTGGGCCATGCCCCCCCAACTCTGGGTTTTTTTTATTATTCCAGATTAATCTTGACAGGTGTTTGTCCCATTCCCTAAACTGTTTAAGAGGCACCTCCACTGGAAATGCTCTGAATAGGTATAATAATCTTGGAAGAATGTTCATTTTAATTGTCTTCATTCTGCCACCAAAGTCAAGGGGAACAAGCCCCATCTATTCAAATCATGATCAGTGAACCAAGAAATAACTGTTGCATAAATTCCACAATCCAGTTGAATATAATTTATAATGTTGGAATATTTTCTGTATGTGAGAGGAATTTCAAGTCAAGCATGATGATCACATCAGCTGATGCACCGCCATTGTCAGTGGAAATAAAAGTTGAATAACAAGGATGACTTTAAACATTTCTGGTTGTGTGTGTGTGACAAATCATTATTTCTCGAATACTGCTGCTGTAACGTTACAGCTATGTCCATGCCTCGTCTCCACGATAGGAGGCTAATCACAGGATGCAGATTTCATCCAGGGTCATCCATAAATCCCAATACCTCACTCACTCACTCAACACAACATAATGTGTGTTATTGGCCTGGGGAAGTGTTGTAAAAAGTATCCAAAACTCATTCATAAAGATTGTGTTAAAAAATCACTTGAAGTAACCCATGTGCAGAACTTTTTAAAGTCTTAAAGCATCTGATACAAAAAATACACAACGAGGTAAACTATACGTATTTGTATATGCTCTATAGATTGACTATGTAATGTTAAGTATAAAATAGCATAAAATGGTACAACTACCTCAAAATGGTACTAGCTACTGTACTGTACCTGAGTTTATGTAATTAATCACATCCGGTCATTGGTCTATGGTAGCTAGTGTGAGATAATTGTTTTGTTCTAAATAATTATTTACAAGTCTTCATATGTGTTTATGACTTTCAAATGTAAATGATAATTAATTTTAAACCCCAAAAATAACTAATCTTATTCATGACGTTATTTGTACCCGTTTTGCCTCATTACCAGATCTCTTTATCAGAAGACAAAGCATATTGCTTTATTGGATTATCACAGATTTAACCTTTAAAGTGTTGCTGTCAATCCTTTCGTGTTAAATCTAAAGTTTGGCGGAAAGGGGAAGTCTCTCTTCCAGCGGATCAGTCGGTGACAGCTCGTCTGACCGCCTGAGGCATCCGCATCATTCGTGTGTTTACAAGCACAGAAAACTTCTCTTACTTCAGCGAAATAAATCGCACCACTGCGGTCATTTCAGTTTTATGATATCCCCAGATGTTTAATCTCACTAGAACACCACTGTCACGTCTAATACAAAACTCCTTTCGCCATTTTTAGAGACGAAATGCGAAGAAAAATCGCTGCGAGCTGCACAAAACGACCGTGTATTAGAGAGGTTCGAAGCCTTCTGTAGATAAATAAACGAGTCCTCGCCTCCAAACACTGAGTCGATATGAAGGAATGAACGTTTCCTAAGTGGAACAGGAACAATTATGACCTGAAACGTTTGTTTTGTGTGAATTTTATCCCCAAAATGTGGGAGAGAAAACACAAGTGTGTCCGGATGTGAGAGTCACGGCGGAGCGGCTGGGCATGTTGACTCTCCACGGTTCTCATGTGCTTTATAACTTCCGCCTCCTGCCGTCAGTTGAGACAAACTCAGCAAACGACAGCAGAGACAAACATGGCAGAAGAAGCTCCAGCTCCAGCAGCGGCCCCAGCCCCGGCCAAAGCCCCGAAGAAGAAGGCACCGGCTGCCCGCAAGCCGAAGGATGGACCCTCCCTCCCGAAAGAGATCAGTAGCGTTCTGGCTGAGTCCAATGAGCGCAAGGGAATGTCGTCGTCGGCCATCAAGAAGGTGCTCGCTGGCAAAGGCGTTGATGTGGTGAAATGCAATAAACGCATTAACAGCTGTTTGGCCAGAATGGTGACCCAAGGAACCGTGATTCAGGTCAAAGGTACAGGTGCGTCTGGCTCCTTCAAAGCAAAGGCCAAGAAGGCTGAGGAGAAGAAGAAGCCTAAAGCGAAGCCAGCGGTGAAGAAATCTCCCGCTAAAGCCAAACCCGCCGCGAAGAAAGCTGCACCGAAGAAGGCAGCGGCCAAGAAGCCCGCAGCCAAGAAAGCACCGGCGAAGAAACCAGCGGCAAAGAAAACAGCAGCTAAGAAGGCTTCCCCTAAAAAGGCAGTTAAGAAAGCTACACCGAAGAAGGCTACACCTAAAAAGGCCGCCCCTAAAAAGTCAAAGCCTGCGAAGAAGACCCCTGTGAAGAAGACCGCAGCCAAGAAGGCCAAAAAGTAAAGTCCTGAACCTCCCTCTGCACCCTGTGCTCCAAAGGCTCTTTTAAGAGCCACCACAACTTCTACTAAAGAGCGTTCTATTCCAACTCTGCAGCACAAATACATGATATACAGATTCACATATAGTTAGCAATAAGTAAACCAGGTAAGTTCTTAGTAGGATCATTCTCACTCTGGCTGCTGTAAGTATGATCAGAAGTTAGTCATTTAGGCAATTAATATATGAACGTCCAAAATTACAGAAAAACGTCAATTATACACTACTCAGAATTCGTTAAGAATATTTTATTGCTTCACTTCTTCCATTTCTATTTTGTAAATAATGTGTCTCCCATACATAATGCAACACTTGCTCATGACCCATGTCCCTCTCTGCTTTTTGAGTGGCGTACATTTCTGAAGCTGTACAACTGTGTTCTTTCAAGTCATGATTTCAGTTGTAGACACGAAGCTTCATTTTTACTGATCATTATGCCAACACAGTGAGTGGTGACATTTTGACCGCTCTAACTGTATTTTGGACATTCAAAGGTTTGATAAATGATGGGAATTCCTTTTCATGTACAATATTTGAATACAATCAAATTACATGGGCTTTTCAAACATCCTGTCCT
The DNA here is from genome assembly GCA_903131615.1 of Diplodus sargus. NCBI lineage: Eukaryota > Metazoa > Chordata > Actinopteri > Spariformes > Sparidae > Diplodus > Diplodus sargus. Next base: position 1,024,458 of record CAEMYA010002118.1, read on the forward strand.
AAAAGTGAGGGAAACCTGTAAAACCTTGTAACGGGTAAAAAATGAAAGAAGCCCCAGAAACGATAACTGATGCCGTCTGAGTGAGAATCGAATTGAACTAGCATGCAACTACCATGTACAGCTGTCCTTACTCATACATGTGTGTGAAGGAAGAATAGAGTGTACTGAGTCTTTATTATGTTTTCTTAACTGTTCTATTTTTTTCTTCTATTGTTTTCAGTGTTTTCCCCCTTCATAAATCACACTTAAGTTGTTGCAACAAGTGAATATCTCCAATGAGGGATCATTAAAGTTTTACCTCACCTTATCTTATGTAACTTAGACTTATTTATGTTCATCTTTTGATACATTTTTATTTCACACGGTTCTCTGATAGTTTCACTTTTTTGTGATGGCTTTTGATTTCTGCAACATACTGCATTTATTCTGAAGTTTCTTTTTGTGCTGGTTAATCAAGCTATGAGCTTCACCAGGAAAGGACTTTGGCTACATAAATGAGAATTGTGTGTCGGATAAGTGAATTACAGAATAAACACATTAAGATTTTAAATAGTTTGTTTCCCTCCGATGAGACCAAATCGGCCATAGAACTTCCTTTATTTATTGTCTTCAGACGGTTGGACAGCCGCTGTGGAGGAGCGGTTTATTGGTTACTTTGAATTTCTTTTCTCCAATAGCTGATGAGCTAGAGCGCGCGCTGAGCTCAAGCTCGACCAATCAGCATCGACATCGCTCCAGCGAGTTCTTTATAAAGTCGCTGTTCGCGTCGTGGCAGTATTCATTCTTTAACTGTTCCCACAGGGAAGACTGAGAAACTACAATGGCCAGGACCAAGCAGACTGCCCGTAAATCCACCGGAGGAAAAGCTCCCAGGAAGCAGCTGGCCACCAAGGCTGCCCGCAAGAGCGCCCCGGCCACCGGCGGAGTGAAGAAGCCCCATCGTTACAGGCCCGGTACCGTGGCTCTCAGAGAGATCCGTCGCTACCAGAAATCCACCGAGTTGCTCATCCGCAAGCTGCCCTTCCAGCGCCTGGTCAGGGAGATCGCTCAGGACTTCAAGACCGACCTCCGATTCCAGAGCTCCGCCGTCATGGCCCTGCAGGAGTCCAGCGAGGCTTACCTGGTTGGTCTCTTCGAGGACACTAACCTGTGCGCCATCCACGCCAAGAGGGTCACCATCATGCCCAAAGACATCCAGCTGGCCCGCCGCATCCGTGGAGAGCGAGCTTAAACTACCCTGTGACTCGAATAAACACAACGGCTCTTTTAAGAGCCACATACATGCGCTGTGAGAGCAGATTCCATTTACACTGTAGAATGAGTGCTGAGTACTGAATATATCTGTCACATAACGTGATAACGTGAAAGTTGTACACCTGATTCATACTGCAAGGTAATTTCTAAATGAGCAAATCATGCATCTTTCGATGTCGTCTGCAGCCTCAAGCGACATGTACTGTATTTTTACAGTGCGTTGCCATGGCACATGTGATATGCCCAGCTAGCTGCGTCATGCTTAAAGGCGCACCACAAAGCCCCATATGTGCCTGAGTGGCACAGCATAGTAGAATATGTAACATTCTCTATGGTGGGATCAAGGCTGGGGACAATAAAGCCTACTGCAGTAAGGAAGTGGAGACGAAGGTAACGCAGTGTAACAGTCTAGCAAGGAATGGAGTAGAGGAAAATAGGCAGCTCTCCATATGCCGACAGGCAGGAGGGAGAGCGCACAACAAAATCATCCGACATCAATCACTCTGAGAAAACACTCGGTACAGAGTGAGTCATACACAGCAAAATCAGCAGAGTCAAATTAACTCCATGGGAGTTAATTTTAACACTATTCCTGGTGTCCTATACGTTCCACACCAGAAACTGTTAATTTAACACTAAGAGAGTTGGCATTTTAACACCATGTTTGGAGTGAAGTATTGACTATGTGGGGAGTTCGGATTTGACACTCATGGATACCTCCTTTACACCCACCAGGTGTTTCTCAACACCAATGCAGTGTCACTTAATAATTCTAAAGCAGGGGTTAGTTGATGACTCCTGCAGGTGTTGACTCCATAATAACTAATACAATAAAACTGAAAGCATTTGACTTAAGTCATTTTTTTTTTTTTTTAAAGCATAATATAACCCACTTTGACCAGTTGGAAGGTGCACCACAACACACTGAAATTCCATTTTATTGGAAGCTTTCAAACAAAATAGCACCAGCAACTCAAATAGGCTGTACCACACCACTGTCATGCTAGCACAGTCATCAGGTGTGGTATCATACAATACAGGCAATACTGGCCTCTATAGACAACACTTTAAAGCATATACAAGTATATAAAAACAGTCTGAAGCATCTACAACTGCATTACATATCCAAAATAAAACAATATGGAACAGGGCATCTGTGGTCTCTGTTCTCATTTGAATACTGTACATCAAATGGTTTAAAGTAGGTAAGCTGCTCCATGTGTACCTCAAGTTCAAGTAGAGTCCATGTTGAAACTTTAAATGTCGACATAAAATATAAATTGTGTTCAGGTACTCCTTACAAACAAAACATAGGTACATGCTTTACCCAAACAGCTCGTGGGAAGTTCGTTTTCTTGCTGAAACTCTGTGTCAACTTCGTTTTCCCACTGCAGCAGGCGCATACAAAGTTCCTTCACATGTGGGGTCTTTGTGGTCTCAGCATCGATGTGGTAGACTGTTGTCTGAAGGAACGTGTAAAAGCCGTGAAGCATGTCGTAGTAGTTGAGACAGAAGACATAATGAGCCTTGAATAACTCATCAAAGGCTGCCACAGCGGTCTGGCCTTTGCAGGGGATCGCCTTTTGATCCAGGACGATGTAGAACATGAGACAGAAATAACCATTACTGAAATTGAAGATCTGAAGTCAAGCCATAGGGCCAGTTGTTCAAAACATTTAATCCGGATCAAAATGATTCGGATTTGGAAATCCCATTTTTTGCTATCCAGGATCAGGTAATCCGTCTTACTTTTATGCCGGTTTTTCAAAGCAACATTGGATTGGATCACCTTGATCCAGATACACAGTTTTCAAGATTACCATATCCGGATTGCCAGAGCTCTGAACCAACCGATCGGTTGACATAATATTAGGAGACAGTGCCTATCCACTCATGGCTGATGAGTCTTTTTCTTGTAGCAACCACACCTGCGTAGGCACGATTCAACACTGCTCATTGCAAAACAAGATATGCAATTGCGCATTTAAATGGAGTTCTGAAGAGACACTTTGCATGCCTTAACTACTTGCGAGTGGAACCACAAGGAGCATACAGCATTATTTTGGTGTATTGTCCTGCACATCATCGCTACCAGGCGCAATGTCCCTCTCTGTGATGATGTTTATGATGCACCTGAGCCTGTTGAAGAACCAGACCAACCTCTGGCCTTCTGTCGGAATGAGGGACTGACTGGACGTGTAGTCAGGGATGCAATTGTTAGAAACTATTTGACAGGTTCATCTCTGATTATTTTTTCTTTGAAATAAATATGTAGTGATGAATGACAGAAATGTTTAAAACATTATTTTTGTTTGTTATTAAAATCTGTTTGGGGGGATTGTTTCATGGGGACAAGATCATTTTTATTTTTATTTTATTTTTACTTTACTATACTGATTTACTGTATGGAAGGCTTATTTGGCAGCCTATGTCTACTTTATCTACTTTATCACTGTAACAGTTAAACAACTCAAGTGCAAAATACAAGTAAAAGTATATACCCTAAATAATAAAAATGTATTATTTGACCAATTTTAAAGTTTTACTACATTTTCTCCCTGAAATCCACCTTGAAATCCTGCCTCCTGTTGGGATCAGGATAATCCTGTTTTTTTGGATCAAAGTTATCCAAATCCTGCTGAAACGTTTTTGAACAACACAAACTGAAGGTTTGATCCGGATTCAAACTAGGATTGGATTCCGTGATCTAATCCGATTTCAGAATCCTTCTTTCCCTTTTGAACAACCCATTTTCAAGATTTGATCCAATCCGATAACCAAAATCCGATCAGATTACCTTTGAACAACTGGCCCATAAATTCTCAGGATTTCATGTGTAAAGTACCCCAGCATGTAAACAGAGGGAATCATTCACTTCAAGGTTGGAGGGCGACCCACCACAGGCACTTTGCACTAGTAAAACAAAAAATATATTTTCTCTACACCCTACACACCTTTGGAGTGGAAAATAGACCAGATGAAACGATCGCTGCAGGGCACAAGCCGGCGGCGTGTCTGGTGTGTGTGAACGACACAATCGGTTAACATGGGCCGATGTGTCCCCGGCCAGCTAATAATGTACAGTGGGCTAATATACAAGACAAAAAGAAAATACCGATCCTCAATCACCTGTGTGGCAGGTAACCGCTCTACCCATTGTGCTACCGCAGCAGTCAATGTACTTTACGACAGCACAGAACATCACACTCATCACTCATCACAATCACCCAAAACAACTGTGTTGCTGCTCTGTATTGTGTCCCGGTCGTGCCGCTAACGTCCTCCAGCAGGACGAACGAAACGAAAACTATTAATTATCTTTCTGACTGCTTCTCTCTGATTTCTCCTAACAGTTTTTTTTTTCTTTCAGAAATGTGCTTATATTTCCTTTGAAACCGATTCCAGTATCGCTGAAAACTCCATATTTCTTGTCCGAGCATGGCTGGCAGTGAAAGCTGTAAAATACATACAAGCATTTTTTTTGTTTAGGGTTGTATAAATGTGGGAATGAAATTTGGGAACTGTTATTGGACCAACCTGCTGTCAATCTTGTATTCTGGTTGCTGATTGGTAAGGGAGGACGTCCTCCCTTAGCGCGTCATATTACGTGTCTTAGCATAGATAGGTAGATTATAGATCAGCATGAAAAAAATCCTAAATGCATTGAGTGAATGGAAGGAGATCCCTCCCATGGAGGACAGAAGCCCTCCGTCCTCCTCTAGCCCCCACCTTCCTGCTCCCTGTTCATCTCACAGACTGCTCCATCTCCTCCGTCTGCAGCTGTCGCTGTTGAACCGTTTTAATTGGATTTTCTTCCAAAGAAGAAACTTTTTTTTATGATATAATATATACATAATATTTTATAAATGATACTGAGATTTGGTAATGATTTATTTCAACCAGTTACTCTTTCTTAAAAAAAAAAAATAAAATCTTCCTCTTGCCTCTCAAAAATAGAGGAGGACCAACCTCCTCTGCCTCTATGGACGAGCCTCCTCTGATGTACATATTTGTGTAAAAGATATGGAGTATGCAGATGTGTTGAGTTGCGTAAAGCAGGTTTGGGGAAGGCCCATTCACTAGACTCGCTCAGGGGCCCAGCCATTTAAGGTAGCAAGTCTGTGCTAGCATGGCCCAAAAAATCCAAACTCTTTTCTCTCACTGAGATAACAGATGCAGGTGAAGTAAAGACTTAAAGCAGAAAATGGGCCACTCTGATTTTAAAAGAGTGATGTGAAACTTTCTTAAACATTTCATATAATAAATATCAGTATCAGAATAAATCCATCCTGCATTTATTTATTACCACCACTTTCAGAGAAGAGATACAGCAACAGGTCACATATTGAATATAATGTCCAGCTCTTAAAATGTGATGAATGTCGTAAAACGTCTTTGAGTTTGTCACTTATTTTAATTGTATTTCATTCCATCAAAGAAACTTAAAGCCCAAGCACTGGACTCACCAAAAATGTTCTGAAAAAGTATCTTACAAGCTAAAAGCTAAGAATGTCCGTCAAATAGCATAGTCCATTCCGTGTAGCTGTGTTTAGTGACTTTGTCAACAGTCAGTTACTTGCGTCCACAGTTGTCCTACAGCTGAAGCCTGCTCCCCCATTAGTCTTTCCTGTGTCCTTTCTCCCTTTGTTGGAGTCTCCTCAGTCACTCATGGAGGGAAACCCAACCCTCTTCTCGACCCATTGGGCAACACTAAGGAGCTTCTTGTCTTGGAAGGCGGGGCCGATAAGCTGCAAACCAATGGGAAGGCCCCGTTTTGATAAAGCAGTTGGCACACAAACAGGGGGGAGACCTTGGGGGAAGAAAAGGAGAGCTGATTAAAAGCTCAGGTAAAGCAATGATTAGATCTCAAGGTTAGTTACTGTTCAGTTTGGAGAGGAATAAAAGGTGGGCGAAAGTTTGACTGAATCTAGACAATCAACGCCATTTTGCGAAAATGCACACGTATTGCAGGGACCTCATAACCCAATGGTTATGAGGTCGAAAGCAGTTCGACCTCATAACCGGTCCACACAAATGATTCTGGTTTCCTTGCACTCGCCATTTTCATCTTCTTCTTGTTGTGTTCGGTTTCTCCGTCTACTGTCTGTTTGTTTACAGCGCGCAAGCTTAATGCGCATGCTCCGTGTCTTCTTCTTTGTTTTTGGTGAATGTCAAGCGCCACCTATAAGCCTGGAATACGAACTACAGCGTTTTCGGTCGTTGTCAGCGGAGCCGTGTGTGCGCAAATATTCTTAAAACAATGACGAGAAAGACGGAGAAATAAAAGTTCGTTTTCACCCGTCTGGACAGGGCCTCAGACTGTGAGATCCACTGAGCTGAAGTCGTTACGTATTTCTTGCCATCAGAGCTTACCAAAGTAAAATGAGAGAACTGCTTTTGCTTATTTCCTCTTTCAATTCCACTTTATTTATTCTCCACTGTGCTTTTCTTATGGCAAAAAGTAGTTCTGGATGAAAGGTTCGTTGTTCCGGATGTGTGGGTGTATTATAGTGTGTGTGTATCCATGTATGAAGACTATACAAGTTCCTGATTCCTCCCACACTTACTATCCATGCATGAACAGTTATGTTTTTCTCTCTGTACCTGCCATGTTGACCGGCTGGGTGAAGATGTCTTCCTGTGCGCTGCGAGTTCGGTTGTCTTCCTGTGTGAAGTCGGAGTAACAGGCTGCGTCAGTCAGAGTGGTGGGCGTCAGCAGCAAGTCCACACCTGTGCTGAACACGTGCTTGAAATCGTTTGTAATAAGCCGGCGGACTTTCTGAGCCTTCACAAAGTAGTGCTGGTAGTTCCTGACAAAATAAGGATATCTACTGTTAATTCTTGCAACTTTGGAAATATTATAGCTCCACCAGACAATTTTATTCAGTCTTATATTTCATGAAAGACAACTTGGCTAATTAACAAATGTGCTCATAACTTTCGGATCAAATAACAATGAAGATCAGAGAGCAGAGAAAAGGTCAGAGCAAAAAAGTGTCAGCTACACAATGGTTTGAAGGTAAGAGACTGAAACATAAGGGTGCATGAATCAATCTGTTGTCTTACTGTTTGAGCAGGAAGTAGTTTCCAGACAGTATGCTCCCTCTCACTACATCGTTGAAGCCCTCATGTCGGGTTGAGGCATACATGCCCTCCGTTGAGCTGTTCACTGGACTACGATGGCCTGAACGAAGAGGGCGGGATATCAATAGTATTACCCTTCAGTATTTCCCTTCCTGACTGTAAAAAAATTTAGACTCCCATAATTTCATGTGTGATGCCAACTTGTGTAAAGCATTGTAGTTTATACCGTATTCTAGGCCGTCAAAACAGGCCATGTTAGACGCCACCTCAGCATGGCACAGGACGCGGTAGCACACAATGGAGTACTGGGTGTGGGGGAGGGATACTTGCACCACCCGCACCCCTGCTCTCTCAAACATGTCAGCAACACGACTCCACTGCACTAGAATCTCCTCAGACAGCCCTGGGGCGTGGTACTCCTAACATATATTAAGAGACAGGAGAGACAGAAAAGACAGGAACTTTTAGGAAATCAATGTAATTGAAAAATATTATTTTAATGCCATTTTGCCTTGAATCATTGATGAATGTTTTTAAAAAAAAGTTATGTGTTTGCATATATATTGCATATATTGTTTAAACATTCAACTGTATATATACATATTTTTACATATATATGTACACACATACATATATACACATACATATATACACACATACACATATATACACGTACATATACTGTATATATACATACATATGTGTATATATAGATACATATATGTGTGTGTATATA
>CAEMYA010002118.1:1050326-1089355 GCA_903131615.1 Diplodus sargus
TTATTCACATCATCAAATCAATAAAGAAATCAAGGACACATTTCCATAAGAAAAATATGAACCAGGCAAGATTTCCATGTTTATACTTCATCTGCACATGCTCCAATCAGAAAGCTGAGCCTTTGAAGACTCTCCACAAGGATTATAAAGTTTTTTAAAACATTAATGATTAATTATTATTATCTAAATCCAGTTATTCGTTTCACCAGCAGAGGTTGGTGTCATACTGCCCCACCGCATGATGGGAACAAAGAGAGTCTTGGTGAAGGTCAGAGGTCAGCAGAAGCTGTGGGTCAGCAGGTCCCAGAGGCAGCAGCAGCACAGAGCAGCTGAACATGCTGCCAGGCACGATTTTTCAGCGCCACCGCCACCACTGTCTCTGCCTCGATTCTGATCGACCAAGAACACTGACAGAGAGAGAGAGATGGAGCCAACATCTTACATCAACGTTTATCATTAACTCTGGACAGAATTAACATCTATTTGTTGGTATTTTCAAATGTAGACTTGTATGAATTAGTATAAGCAAAAAAGTTAGTCTGATTGACCTCTTGTAAAGTCACTATATCTCTGTTCACTCCATGTCATATTTGCTCTGCAATGGCAAATACCAGCAGAATGTCTCAGCCCTGATTTAAAACAGTCTGCTGTACATTTTTCAAACTTGCGAACACATGTCCACATTTATAGGAATACATGTGACTTTACATCCATCCATCAGTTACCTCCAGACTTAAGAAGAATACAACTAACATACAAGTATCTAAACTAGCTTTCAACTGGCTCAATAGCTTTAACTAGCTCAACTAGCTTTCAATTAGCTTTCAACGATCTAAACTAGCTTTCAACTACCTTACAATACCTCTCAACTAGCTCAATTAGCTTTCAACTAGCTTGCAACTGGCTGAAATAGCTTACAACTGCTTCAACTAGCTTTCAACTAGCTCAAAAAGCTTTCAACTGGCTGAAATAGCTTAAAATTGCTGGCTCAACTCAATTACAGATAGCTCAAATGGCTTTCAGCTGGCTCATCTAGCTAACATCTTGCTCAACAATATTAAGAGTTCCTGTGTGTGAAGTGAATACCAAACAAACAAACATCGATGTTGTGTCTTTGACCTTTGACCCACTTGTGTTTTTTGCCGGCTCTCCATATGCCTTTGGGCTGTCCCAGGTGTGGCAGGGCCCAGGAGGCCCGCACTGGTACCCTTGGAACCCTGGCTGAACCAGGTAGGGCCCTGGGGTAGCCATCTGCGCCGGCCCCATCTGCCCCATTGTTCCCTGATAGTAGGAAGGGTCTCCTCCAGATGTTTGAGGGAAGGTCTATAGAGGACACAGATAACATATGTGTCATAGTGACGTAGTGTCCAGACATTTAATAGCAACTTTCTGTAACAGATTTCAGTCAGTATTCAGCATCTATTGAGGTTCAATTAGACTTTGAAATACCGTAAAAATTACAGGAGGTGTATTTGAACAGTTGCTTGGACTCAAATTATGAAATACCCATAATTTCGTCAGTGTTGTCTGTTTTTCCTCTCATCGTCTTGTGTATTTCCTTTGTGTCTAGGTATTATGTTTGAGAAGTTTTACGAACTAAACAAAAAGTGAAGGAGCATTCAAATAAATGTGTAAAAGCTTGGCATTGTTACAGTAACTTAAGTTTATTTGGTTCTTATTCATTCATTTATTGGAGGTTTGCTCTGGCTGTAGCAATGCATGCTGGGTACCTGGTAAGGCGAGACAGGGAAGGCTGAAGGCTGAGGGTTGAAGGCTGCAGAGAGAGGGAGAACAAAGGTCATGTGGTCAGATCAACACAATGGTTTAACAGAGTAAAACTGACTGTTTCCATGGTAACAGCCTTACACTGACTTCTAATTTCTAAACATCTGGGCAAATAAAAGCCCCATTCACACTGCCCCTTCAAGGCGGGTACCATGTGCTGATACTCCACCTCGCCATATGTGTGAAAGTTACAGAGGCCGAATGAAGGGACGGTTTCATTCCACCTCTGATCCGCCACCGAGGTAGAAACAAAGCCGCGGCAGAGGCGAAATTTAGCTGTGTGAATGGAACAGCCGGTCGGTCTGATGGTGTTCATAGTCTGACAACTAAATAGATCCTTCCCTCATCAAATGAAAGAGAAATGTCTAACCCAGGACGCAAGGTTACAGGACCAGACAACAGTAATGTGATAGCAGGCCGTGTCTTCAGCATCTTAAATGAAGGAAAAAAATACTGCATTTATATATGGAAAAGCCTCTCTTATCCTGTCTGTCCTGTCCACTCTTTGTCACATTTCTGCCTGAAAAACAAGGTCTGTCCTCAGCAGCAGAGCCAGGCAGCTCCTGCAGCTGAATGGCGACCATTATGTGACATGATTCAGAGCAAAAACCTTTAACTCACCATGGCTTTGTCTCCTTCCACTATTGTACTGTTGTTGTCTCTGGCAACTTTATCAAAAAAAATAACCGCGACAGTCAGCCTTCCTGACCAAGACTTCAGTCAACTTTCCCCCAGAAAATCGCATTGCACTGCACAAGTGAGAGCCAGACGGTGTTTACTGATGCCAATTATATGATGTCATTTAGAGCAAAAAATTTAACATTATCAACTTCCAAACATTACAAACAGTCAGTGGATACATATTTAGATTAACAGGTGGAAACCGGGAAACGGGTTACAAAAAAACCTTGTGATGTGTACCCCACGCCTCTTTTGGTTCTGCAATGATGGCATGCTGAATGACACACTGGTTTTATGCCGCCGCTGCTTGGTTCAGTGTGAACGAACAAAATTCAAATTCAAACTAATTAAAATCTTAAAATATTTTACTTGTCCCCAGGAGGCATTTAAAGGCGACATAAAGGTGAGCCTTCATTGCGTCGATAATGTGGAGTCTCTGCATGAAAAGGGCTCAAGTTGCCCAGACTCTTTACTTAATTATCGCAATGGAAGTTAAACCTCCTAAAAAGATGATAGTCAAAATCTAGACATCTGGCAATTTTTAAGGTAAAACAATTTTGTCGATAACCCATTAACTAACGTTAGCATTCCACCACTTCCTAGCTAACATTCCCATTTATAACATCTAGTCTAGTTTCCCTTCCAGGTTTAAATAAATGTGTACAAGACGTGTGTTGATATTTTAGAATTAATGTACGTCTTTCCTATGGTATTATGTAAGGTGTATCAACAGGTTGCATCATGTTAGTTAGGTGGTTGAATGCTAATGTTTGCTGTTGTCAAAGACAGGTTATCAAAAATGTTGTTTTACATTGAAATACAGCCCGATGTCCCTCTTAATTGTCAATATCCATTGTCTCTTCAGCTGCTAATCATTCATGAGTTGGTTCAATGGCAATTTGTCAGATTCCTACATTTATACAACTTGCAGTATGACATTTGAGTGTCCGATCCTGAGAGTGATTCCAGAGGCAAATGGTCGTCATGTGAATATGGTCCGTCTGACATCTCAAGAACAAATGGAGAAAAATTAGTACTTAGTTCAGCAGTATATGAATCTTGAACTACTTATGGAAAAAATGTTTTTTGTTGTTGTTGTTGTTTTTTCTCATGTCGTCCTTTACTTTGAAATCCGGATACCTTCATGATACCAGTTTATTCAGTTTATTACCGGGAGTATTTACTGTAAAAGTATGATCTCATAATTACGAGATCTTTTCTCATAATTACGAGATCCTGATCTCGTAATGACGGTAATTACGAGATCTTTTCTCATAATTACGAGATAAGCTGTCTAATTTTTTTTTATCCAGTGAACGCAATGCGCTTCCATAGTACGGAAGCGATGAGTCTGTCAACCTAAATACGCCACCAGAAGGATTTGAAGAACCTGAAGTTTCATGTTTCACAAAGAAACACATTATTATTTAATTTTCATCACCGTTTACAAATGAAGGAACAAACCTGTAGGGAAGCCGGGAGCTGAGGGACCAGTGTGGGGGTGAGGAATGTATGGAGGAGGCTGGTCACTCATCTGGATGGATGGATGGATGGATCTGAGAGAGGGTAGGCAAAAAATGTTTTTAAAATTCCATCTATCTGTCTAAACATACAAGTGGAGGTGAAGTCAGTAAGGTGTGTGTCATATCTCAGTGTAACTCAGGGGCAGCAGCTATCAGCCAATCAGGAGAAGCCACACAATAATAAGTAGGCTGATGGCAGCAGGTGTAGAGCCTGGACTGTTGGCTCTGGTAAACCAAACCTTTGGGTTTTTCGCAGTGCTTTATATTAATAGATGTTTTAATTGTTGGGTATGTTAGAGGTGCAAGCACCCTGAGGTGTTGTATATAATAATTAGGGCCAGGACTTTAACGCATTAATTACGATTAATTAATTACACAAAAATTAACGCGTTAAAAAAATTAACGCATTTTAATCGCACTAATTTTTGCACCGCGGAACGTTTCTCATTGGATGAGTTTCAGGGGTACCGATTATACTGGAGCACCAACTAACGTTCATGCATAGCATTCATGACTTCAGGCAACAACAATGAACAAAGAAGCAGATGAGATCGCTTTGGTTGGACCCGTGGATGGGAAATTTTGTTTTAAAAAGCGGACGGATGGCAGAAATGGCAAAAAATTGCTTCTCACTGTTGTCAGGTCAAATATTTATATTCGATTAATTAATTACAAAGCCTCTGATTAATTCGATTAATTTTTTTAATCGAGTCCCGGCCCTAATAATAATCATTAATAAGCTGATCTGCCATGTTTGTTATTGTAGGTAGAAATGACAAGATGAAAAGAGATTACTGTCAGATAATGTAGAGGATTTAATCCTACGTTGTGAGATACTTTGTTTGTTTTCTGGCAAAGCACTGACTGCTGTTTTAGCATTAGTCTAACATTAGGTATTTTTAGTCTTAGAGATCATTTTGTTTTTATTGTTTAGTCAAGACTGGTTGTCCGTTTCTTCGTGTTTCTGGACCAGCCACCGATGTGGTCGGGGTGATGAGACTTCACTCACTCCCAATGGTGAAATGATTTGTAGCTGCACATTTTTAATAGTGTGGTGTGTCATTTTTTTTGTTTATGTTATATCTTTCACGGGTAGATTACTCCCAGCACTCCATCGGTGGGCGATTTGCTTCCTAGCCGTGGTACGACTGTGTGTCTCCTTACCCTTCCTTTCTTCTTGTTTTTAGAATTGTATCAAATTATTTAATGAATAGTCAGTTACCCGCACTGACTGCTGTGGCCTCTTTATTGAAGCCCCTGTGTCTTTATCCACCTACAGTATGTTTCATCAGTAAACTGAATGTCTTGAAGAAAACAAACATGTAATTTGTCAATAATTGTTCACCATTTTCTGATATTTTATAAAATAAACACTAGATTGATTGATTGATTGATTGATTGATTGATTGATTGACTCACTGACTGAATTATTGATTCGCGTAAAGAAGAAATCTGTCTGCATACTGATCATAACTAAAATCATGTTAAGGTCAGTTCTGTTTAAGTGACAGAAATTTCTTTGTCATATGGAAACCCTCTGTTGAGGGTATGACAAGTCCTCACTCAGGGATCCCTCTAAACTGCCTACATACCAACTGTAATCTAATATACTGGTTTCCATGACAGCCAGTACAGAAACAGACAGCTCACTCTCTGTTTTTTCTGTTTAACACACATTTGGTTTGTTCTGAGAAAATAACCCAACATGTTTCCAGTTAAACCAGTCTGCTGCTTTAACTGTCTACACTGTTAGCACGGAAAAAACAGAAAGAAAAAAAGGCTATGGCCTATCCATCAAATAGCTTCAAATAACTTTTTCAATGGAGTTTGGTATATGTGACATCTTGAACACACAAACATCGAATAGTCTCAAAATCATTTCGTCATCTAAACACACACAAACCCATTTATGAACTCACATTTAACATTTCACTTATACTACCAGATTGAGGCCGAAATCCCTCCATAAATTGCAGAAACAGTTCACTTAAATACACCTAGGATTGATGCATTCAAACGTGTGACACTAGAAGCATTATTTAAGGCTTCATTTTATCCAGTTAAAGCTCAAATTCAGCTTTTTAAAGTTAGGCTGAGCATTACTAGTTATTATGAAAGGAACTTAATATTTACAATACTGAAATGTGCAGTGTAATAATGCCAGATTCCGTTCATAACTCGCACAATTTAATGTTCTCAGGCACACCAGTAAACAGTGTCAACCGGAATATTAATATTCATGACATTTTACGAATCCAAAGTTACTATTTCTTTAATTCGGCTAACATCAGATACTTCAAGTCGTGGTGATTTCAGAGATTTTAACACTTTTACAAGTTTCTTCCAGAAATCATCATCGTGAGAATTTAGCGCATAGACGCGACACCACAGAGTTTTTAAAGGGTTGCTATGTAAAATGTCGTTTTGTTCTGTGGAGTCTGGAATGTGTTAAATAATCTTATCTTACCTTCCAGTTCAAGACGAAATTCAAAACTGTCACGATGTAAACTCTCTCTCTACTCGGTCCTCTCTCTCTCTCTCTTTCGCTCGCTGGTTAATTCACTTGTTGAATGATGCATCTATTGGGCGCGAGGACAAAGCTGTCAACAGCACGAGGAGAGGGTGAGGTCAGAGGGACACGTCCCAACACTTCTGCTGAACACTTCACTCCTTTTCACCTCCTCCCTCCTTCTTTTCTTTGTCATTCTCACTTCTCTCTCCCTTTCTTTTTGTTTCTTTTGACGATATAACTTATCTTAACAATGGAACCGTGTTTAATATCAACTGTTATTGTTGCATTATTTAGAAGAGAATGTATTAGTCACTTTATAAATTGTATTTTTATTACACCAATTAATTGGTTATTAATAACCTCGCCAGCCTCCATGGTGAAGTCACCCCGGGGTCCTGACCTCCTACCTGAACCCTCGAGGTGCTTTCCTGTTAACTGAAAAAGAAAGTCAAACAGCCTCCAGAGTTTAGACTGAAACCAGTCTGAACTGAAGATAACAACAACAGCAACAACAACAACACAATGTAAACACATCTGTTGACAAAAGGCATTTGGATTAACTCAATGATTTAAAAAAATAATAATATTATTATTATTATTTTGTATTTATCGATTCATTTGTACGGTCAATGTGCTCACAATCACCTTCAACAAACAGTCAAAACCTCAATGCTAAAACAATTATATCAACATTTTTAAAAGAAAAGCAGCAAAACATTTGTGAAGCTGAAATCATGAAACATTTTCCGGTAAAATTGTTCGTCGATCGACTGCTTAAATAATCAAGTAATTATGTGATCAATACTTGTATAGACATTGGTAGAGTGATTTCTGACAAGACATTTTATTTGTAAATTCTTCATATATTCTGTGCGTAAAAATCTTAATTTGTGACATAACTAAAGCTGTAAGTAAAAGCTGCAACCGCTTTTTATTCTCTTTAATTGTAATGCTTGTATGTGATTTTATTTATATTTATGCATATAAACATTTTGTGTTTTGCTTTCTTGCACTAACTACACTTGTCTAGGTTTCTTTCTGTTTGCCTTAACTGTAGTGTTTATTCCTGAGTTTCCTGCTTCTGCTTTGTCTGTCAAAATGCCTTATAAACTCTGTTTTTAAAGGGGCTACAGAAATAAAGTCATAATTATAAAGTTGGGCTTTTTTTCTATTCCTCCTGTTCTGTTAATGCCTGAATTAAGTCTAAAAAAATAAACACCACAGCAGGTGAGCAGGAAAGGACACTGTTACTGAGCTCTTCAGTAACCAAACTCATTTTAATCCCGGTGAAACAAAGTACAGGAGCGTGCAGTTGACTAAAGCCTCCTCAGGTGGGTGCTGGAGAGTTAAAGGGAGGCAAAGATACTGCAGAAGGTGACATCCACTTCCTGCAGATATCATTATCTCTGATATCCAACCAGAATAAACGTCCATAAATACACTTAGACATCATAGAAAAAAGGACATTTCAAAACTTGCCTTAGAATCGTCATGTTTCTAAGTTTTCTTCAGTGTCAAAGTAATCCATTGACAGTTATCTGTGCATACTGCAACTTCTTATAGATAGTTCGGCATACTCTGAATGACAATTTGATTAAATATAAACAAACAGCGGCCAAAAAACAGGGCTGTAAAGTGAAGGTAGCTGGGGCCTTTACATTTTTTCCATCTTCATATTGGTTCCTAAATAGGCCTGTATGTTGGTGTTAGCATGTATCAGATTAACAATAATTCATACATACACTGATGGCGGTGGCTGCCATGCAAGGTGCCTACCTGCACATCAGGAGCAGTTTGGTGTTCAGTGTCTTGCCCAAGGACACTTCGACATGCAAACCAGGGGAATCGAACGAGCGACCTACCAATAACAAGCAGCTGGCTCTACCCCTGAGCCACAGCCGCCACACTTAAGTCAAACTTCACACTAAACTGATAAAATGCGGCAGAAGGGAAAAAAACTCTTGAGGTGTTAAAATCCCCTCAGCTCCTCTACAGACAACCACAAATCCAGAGTCGATGAAACTGCAGCTTAGCAGAGATAAGAAAAGACACAACGCTGATGTAGCATTCACTAAACTCCCAACACATCCCATCAGGACGTTATGTTCTTCACATGAAATTGAACCAGCAGCAGACCAAGAATATTTCATTTGTTTATTACATTTTTTGGTTAATTTATACATGACATCATTGGTTTCTCTTGTGCCAAAGTTTTTACTGAAGATAACCAGACATGTTTTCATCACACAGAGCGGCAAACTGACTGTTTCTCTACAACATCTGGGACAGTTTGGACTCTGAAATATATTTCTGTTGTTGTACTGACACATTCAAACCTCTCACTGATTTTTCCTAATGACATGAAACATACTAAAGCTTCTATCTACAGGTGCTTCAGCCGATCAGGAAGCAGCTGGACCGTCACTGTCTGTTTATATTATATATGTTTATAGTAAGTTATATATATTTGTGAACATCTCCACCGTCTGTACATTCAATAACATAAAGCTATCAGACAATGATGAGAACTTTAAAGTTCCTCAAGAAATCATTCCAGGATATTTTCAATGACCTTCCATGCTGTCATTTGTGCCTGACATGCAAACTGCAAGTCAAAGTGTCAAACTGTTGTTGACTTTTTTATCAAAATGAAATGTAAATAAATGTTTATTTCTTCACAGCGTGTTTACTGACCAGATCAGGAGGCGTTTAAGAGCTCTCACTGTTTGCAGGTCAGACACTGTTGGACTGTTCCTTTAATGCTGCTTGGATCATGAACGCTTTCATACTTTATTTGTTCCTGCTTACTTGTCTATCTTTTTACAATGTCTCATTTTCTTATTCCTCTGCGTTCATATCTTATATTTTATGAATTTTGATCCAGAACACTTTGAATTGCTTCATGTATGATGCAGTATCAGGCCACTTTTAAACGACCAGCTCATCCAAAAATCTAAATTCAGTTTTGTAGTTTCATTGTCCACAAAACATTTCTGGGGTCTCGCAGCAAAACACTGTTGTAGCATTCTCCTACACAACTGAAGTAGCTGGAGAGTTGTTTCAAAACATAAAAAAAAACCTTAAAGCAGTTATTGATAATATTCAGCTACTAATTGGGCAATTCCATAACCTCCCTTTTATTGCATTTACTTGTTCATATCATCTGCCCGCTCATGTGGTTGCAGTTTGTTGCACTAGCTAACGTTGCTGATGCTAGCTAGCAAATGCTAACATTGCTAACACTGACAATCAAATGTGAATTTTGCTAATCTGTTACACCCTTTCTAAGATGAGATCGTCATAACCTCAGATTGGGTTCGAGCTAGCGCTTTTAGCTTAGCAGCAAAAGTGAAGATTCCGACTTTGTTTTCAAGACATGAGCTTCAGGAGATTTGGATTATGCGGGATGAGCTGTATAGAACCATTTTATGTTGTTTTTTAAGCTTAAGAAGTCCTCTTCTACTTAGTCTTTTGAGAATGCCTCAACACTGTTTTGCTGTTAAGCTTCAGACACATTTTGTGAACTACAAAACTTCCCCTGACTTCATCTGAGGTGAGTAGATAATTACTGAATTTTCACATTTGGGTGGACTGTTCCTTTAAGAAAAGTTATATATAATTTCCAGGGGGAAAAAAGTTAGAATTTATGAGAAAATCCACAAGTTTTCCAATTGTGAAATTTCAACAAAAAATATCGGATTCCATTGAAGCTGGAAACCTTTGTTGTGGTTCATACCATACCTCACTTTCTTGTTTCCTGCCCGCTTCTGTTGCTTAATAAAGGCTAGAAATGCCAAATATAAAAATCGTATTAAAATAAATTAATATAATCCAAAATTTTCCAGTGGCCCTTACACTCTCGTCTGTGAATGAGATGTCCTCTATGAATAAACATGTTAACTTATAGAAAGACTATTGATTCTGTCTCTCTGGCAGGCGCCATCTTGACTTGTAAAGGAGTATGAGAACAGCAGTAACCATGGTAACCACAGGCCTGCCGACATGACATGAACATGGAAGAACAAACAAGTAAGTTGATAAACATCAACATCAGTTTTTTCAGACTCAGCTCTGTGTGCTTGTGTTTCTGCCCTCTGCTGGACAGAAACTCTTACTGCAGCTTTCACACCGTAATATTTCTCTAAACATGAAGCTTGAAGCGAATACATACAGGATACATATCTGACACTGACATCCAGTGTGGAAAGATGCTTTTCTTCTCTATCTTATCTCTAAGTTTCAGTCATTACAAGGAGAAATTTACGGAGAAATCGGACACAAATTCAACTGAGTTTGTGTTTTATGACAGTGAAGGGTTGGGAAAGTATAATGACACAAGGTTGATTAATTATTTATAAGCTATTTGCTGATAAAAGGGATTGTTCACCCAAAAATCAAAACCGCATATTTTTGTCTGCCTTCTCTCGATAATGGAACAGGATGGCACTCAGCTTGTGGTGCTCTAAGTGGCAGAAGAAAAGAAAAGAAAATGATGTCTCTCTTTTCAGATAGTATGACCAGGTTACTCTATATTTCCACAGATCAGGTTGTGAGCAGTTTCACGTGGGATTTCTTTTTTCCCATAAACCGGCACAGGAGGAAACGGTCATCTACTGATGGACGAGGGGCTCATGCTCATTAAAGGGTGCCTCATAAACTTTACAGCTTAGCTGGTGTCCCCCTCAGCAGAGCTGTAAAGTTAGCTTCTCTCTGCTTGGTGAAACAGAAACAAAGTGGTCAGTAAGTAAGTGAACGTACCTTACGTATGTACTTTACATAACTGACATTACAAGACAGATTTATGATGTTTAATTAAAAAATATTTCATATTATCAATTTAATTTGTCCTAAAAACATTACAGTAATCCATACATTTTAATTCTGGACCTTGGTTTTCTTTTATTAAGCTTTACTCATGTCCACAGCTGTCAGGGATTCTCATATGCATTTCAGTTCATTTTGCAGGTTTTCACAAGATCTCTTTAACTGTAAAAATAATTGAATTTCAAGTGGACACTCAAAAAACTAATGAATTAATTAATGAAAAGTTTTATCCTCCTTTACTCCTAATTAAATTTCAACTTTCCTAACCCGAACCAGGCAGTTTTGGTACCAAACTGCAACTCTTTGACAACATTTATTACATTCCAGAAGTCTAACTGAATGTTGCATATTACGCATTGTTGCTAACTTGCCCATGGAGCCATTTGAGTGCTGAACTGGCACTAGCGCGGTACGTAGAGTGACTTAGTTTTGTCTTGGATTACCTTGAAAAACCAGGTCATGATTTCTCGAAAGACACATAGCTGTTAGGTTATTCAAATCATTTTTTGTTTGTCTGCTTTGTGGCACCACAAGCTAAGTGATATCTAGTTCAATATCTTCAAAGCTCAATAACTCACAGAAAAACAATCTAGAGTGATAAATATCCCTACCGGTGAGAGGACAGACGTGTATTTTTGATTTGTGGGTTAACTGTCCCTTTAAAGCGAAGTCTCATACCCTCAAAGGAGTCAAGATGTTTTTCTTTTATCATTTCCCCAAAATTATTTTTGTCTTTCAATATTCTACCTCTTCTTTTAATATTTAACTCTGACCCAATCACCTGAGTAGTATTATCTAATTATTGTCCTCACACCAGCCAGTTTGTCTTTTATGTTTCAGTTTTCTCTTTCAGTTTTGGGAAAAAAATGATTCTCCACAGCTCTGTTGATCTGTCTAACAGGTAGCTGAGGAGGTGTTGGTGGACGCGTGACTGGTCAGCGTCTTCAATCTGCTCTAGTGCGACTCGTTTGTAGGTCCAGTTCATTGATCCTGGTCTGGTCCTTCACAGCCTCTTCTCTTCATTCATGTCGTTCAGCCTGCAGTGAGGTAGCTAGCAACACCATTGCTAAGCTAAGCTAACCAATGGTGTCGCAGCAACAGGTGAGACGAACATCACGACAAGTTCAAACGGGTATATTTCTGGTCTAATAAACAGAAGGCCAGGCGTCGCTGGTGAAGTGAAGACGGCAGAATTAGCCGCTCGGACCACCAGAACCACATGCACACAGAGTTCAGCCGATCACATGATGGACTGGAGACACCGTCATGGCCTTGGTGAAAACATTTGCGTCCTGGAGGATCGGTGGTCTCTGCTGTCTCTGATGGTCCCGCGCCCGTCATTAGGAGGTTGCGGTCTGTTTGTTCCGGAAAGTTTCGAAGAATGCCAACATCCCCTTCCTCACGTTGCTGCTGCTGCCATTGCCCTTGCCTATCCTCGGCATCATTATAGAGCTACTGCTGCCGCCGTGGTGGCGGGATGAGAGAGGAGGGAAGGTGGCGCCGTCCATGGAGTTGGCCCGTTTTACCTTAGATGGGTTAACACGCCATGACTTGGACCTCGGTGGAGGAGTCTGAGCCACGAGACACTTCTGATACTGGACCTGACGGAAAGGAAAGGACCGTTAGAGGAAGTTAGTTCATCTGTGTGAGCTGCTCGGCGTGTTTGGACCACTAGGGCAAGAAGAACAACAGTCCCTTCATTTTCTACCTTAATCCACCTGAGATTCATATGGACGTAATCAATGGATTTTCAATAGAAATATTATTGGGATTTTTTATGAGTAATGGAGGAGAGATTTTTAATGGGTAAAAAACACACCGTATGCAATTTCCACCACTAGGGGTCTCTCAATCAATTTATCCATAAATTGTCTTTAGGATCTAGATGATGTTCAGGTGTTGTCACTCACCATACATGCAGCCTGGACGGCCTCAGACAGGTTCCCTGCGTCCGGCTCACACCAGAACACGTGACACTCGAATTGCTGGGTGCCGCCGTCCACGATCACAGCGAAGGTGTGGCTATCGTGTCCGACGCCCAGGAAGGTGAGGAAACGTACCTGACAATCCCAGAAAGGCTCCTCCCCTTCCTGTCAGGGTCCAATCAGAAGGAAGAAACCGAGTGAAGACCTCTAACTTTATTCACAAAGTTTGATAGAGATTAAGAATGATGTTACCTGTCCCTTCCACAGAGACAGGATGTTATCAGTGACATGGATGACGATCGGCTCCCACTCGTCTCTGTCTGTTGAGTTCATGATGCTTTCTATGGCCCGGTTCAGCACCTCCATACCTGCACAAACACAGTAGACTGGAAAAATGATTTTTTTCTGTCTTCGTCATTCGTATTTATAGAAGCAATTATGATAGTTGGAGCAGTACACAACATAAAGTCTAATGTAATGTTGTGTGGTTTTACAGAGAGCTGTGGATAAGACAGACAGTCGTTTGTCAATACTCAGACATTAATGGTAAGTGGATTTCTATAGCACTTTTTCCAGTCTACTGACCGCTCATTGATCAATAACAAACCACAAGAAGCCTAATTACATCTATAGTGTGCCTGACACAACGTTAGCTTGTTTTCTGTGAGCATGCTTAAGTATTAGTTTGTTGAAAGGAAAGTATTTTCTTTTCTCATCTGAACCACATACACTCTACCAAGACGTGTCGATCCCCGAGTACGTTCTTTTTAGTAAGCTCTGTGTACACAAACAATGTTCTCAATGCTCGTGTTCATGTGTAGAGACCTTGGTGATGTCGTGTCGAGCCTTCTTAGTGTTTTAAAAATAGCGATTTTGATGCTAGTGTAAAAGTGCCCCATGCAATCCCATCGAAAATTAGTTCGACCCAAAAATGAAAATACAGTCAATCTTAAAAGTGCCTCTTTCATCATAACTATGCTTTTCAACGAAGGTTTGACTCAAATACATTCACAAAAAAAGCCTAGGTAGCATTTTGGCGAGAGTTTCACTTTAATGCAGGACAACTTACTCTTTCACCATTTCATTACATTTCATTTACTACAACACAATCTATAAGTTAATAACAATTTACAAAGAGTTTAATAATATCCGAATATATCAGAATGTCAAAATAAAGAATATTTTATGTCAAAATCAAACAAGCTAGTTTAAGCTAAAACTCTACATCAGTAGAAACCATATCCTTACGGTCTAAACTTGTTTAACCACATCCTAATGGTTAGTCTGCAAACAGCAATAACTATAGAAGTCTAAACATGAATTAGGCAGGATTTTAACTGATTTCAAGTTTTGACTTAAACTGGTTTGGACTGCCAGGACCTGGTTTTAATTGGTTAGGAGACTATGAGAATTAATGTTAAAACTGTTAAAAATGGTTTTAACTGGTTTGGAGAACCATCAGGATCTAAAATACCATAAAATTAAGTAGAACGCGTTACAACTAATCAATGGGGCCTTTCACAAATTAGACAGACCCATAAAATAAAGGTAACCAACTGAACAACTAAAGAATCAACCATCAGTTTGTTTATGCTGAGCGAAGTAACCAATCACAGTGCTGAAAGTTGATGTGTGTGTCAGGTCTAACATGTGTGACTCTGTCCTACCCATCGCTCTGGACACCGGCAGGTTACCAATGTACTGGACATGGAACTTCTGGACCTGCTGCCGGACCGCCTCCAGAAACTCAACTGAAACACAACAAAAAAGAGACGGAATCAGCAGAGAACCAATCAGAGAGCAGCAAGGTGATGTCAGAGAGCAGGTGAGTCACCTTGTCTGGGCAGATCTTCAGGTGAGATGCTCTCCATTGTCAGAGAGCGAGACGGCCTCATCAGCGACTTCTCCGACATCATCTATGGACACGGAAAAATGTAATGTTTTTGTTTTCAGTGGAATATTCCGCAGAAACAGTTTCTGCCACTAGGGGTCGCTCAATCAAAACAATTTAACAAAAGACGTCACCATATGATATTGTGAAATAGCGTGGGATAATGGGAGTTGTTGTTTTCTTCATTGTTTACTACTCTGTATACTGCTAATTAGCTCACGTTAGCATGCTAACACACTGAATGATGATGGTGAACTTGTGAGTATATTTGAGGACTGAGCAGGAGACTCACTGACCTTAGAGCACATCTCATGCAGTGCCGTGGCGATGGCTTTGGCCGGAGCGTTGCAACGAAACACGTGACACTTCAGCACGCAGCTGTCTTTATCACCCGCCACAAAAGCAAAGTCCCTGAAAAGATCACACACACAGTGGATTGGCTGATGGGCAAATGATCATGTGACCAGCAGGTAAAACAAAAAATGACCCTGACATATAAAAGGAGGGCGTGAGGATGAGTCTAACTGTGTCTGTCGCTCTGGATGTGAACATGTAAAAGGGAGATAGTTTTACCTGTCCCTGCCCAGGTGAAGGGGTAAAAGGGGGGCGTGTTAAAGAAAAAGAGAGAGACAGTGTTAGTGCAAACAGACAGAGAGACGAAATGAAAGGTGAGGTTGAGTTTAACATGCTGAAAGGTTAGAGGTTAGCCTAGCTTAGCGCGAAGGCTGGAAGCATGGGGGAGTTTTAGCATAGTCATCAAGAGAGGAAAAGAGTACTTCTATCCTCTTTCCAACAATTCCATATGCTATCATACTATGATTTTGAAACCTAAGTTATTCTATGTGACGTTGTGTCTTTTATCTGGACGTAAGTCTGGAGAGGTTTGAATTTCTAAATTACATTATTATGTTTGCTGGGGTCATCTACGAACAGATTCTACCCCTAAACGTGTTGTCCATCCTCTGTAATTGCACAGAAATTGTGTAAATGTATTGTTTGTATTTCTGTTTTTTCTGTTCTATTTGTTATGTATTTCTGATTTACACCTTGTGAATTTTTTTGTGATAAATGACCTAATATATTTTCTGATGATTAATGACATTTGAATAAATCCTGCAACTATCCAGATGCTCTTTGATTGGCTCACCTGCCATTGTTGCAGCCCACCCCCCAGACACGGATGTTGATGATTGGCTGACAGTGCAGAGGGGTGTGGTCTAAAGGGTCCAACAGGGTCAGGGTGTCTTTCTTCAGAACCAGCATCATCTCCCGACCCTGCAGACAGAAATGCAGGCAGTGAAACGGACAGATTAGTATAGAAAATACTGTGACAACAAACACATGAGTTTAAACCAGATCTATTCCAGACAGGTTGATTCAATTTGAATCAACCTGTCTACAAACTACAAAGCTAAACCAACTGATACTAAATCCTGATAGCCCAAATCACTTAAAGACAAATCCTGACAGTCTAAAGCGATTCAAACCCGATTCTGATCATCCAAAGCAGTTTAAACTCATTGCTGATTTTCTGAAGAAGTTAATACCACAACCTGATAGTCTCAACAAGGTTAAACCAGATTCTGACAGCCTGAACCTGTCGAAACCAGTCTGATTTACAGTCTGACAGTTTAAGACAATTTAAACCACATCCTGATATTTTAAACAGTTTAAACCAAATATTGGTAGCCTAAACCAGTTTAAACCAAATCCTGATCGTCTAAATCAATCCAAATCAGACCCCTACTCTTAATCAGTTCAAACCACACTGTGATCATCTAAACTAGTTTAAACTAGATTTTGACAGTCTGAACCTGTCTAAACTAGATCCGGATAATCTAAAAAAGTTTAAGCCACATAATAACCTAAACCAGTTTAGCCTGATCCTGATAGACCAAACTATTTTAAACCTATAATGACAGTCTAAACACACTAAAACCTGCTCCTGAAAGTCCAAACAGGCTGAAGAGAAAGTTTTAATCTTTGTTAAAAACATTGGACAGTTTAACTCATTTGAAATTTATTCAGACCACAGACAGGTACAGACTCAGCAGGTGTCTCACCTCTCCCCAGGCCCCTGGCCTCTCTCTGTGCTCGGGACTGTTGCACTGAGACAGCTGCTGGATGACATTACTGACAGCAAGACTGCTGCGGCCGGGAGACAGGTCCTCCTCCTCCACCTCCAACCAGCCCAGAGACCGCACAGCAAAACACTGACAGACAGACAGACAGACAGACAGACAGACAGGTGCAAAGAGAGAAACAGAATTACAGACATGGAGAGAGTTAGGTAGACCGACAGACAGATAGACAGACAGACAGATGATGGGATTAAGTGGTCAGTGAGTTGTTGGGTGACAAACAGAGAAACCAGGACACAGACAGAGAGACAGGCAGAGAGAGAGACAGATTAAATCAGATTAATTCTGCATAAAACTGTGGTAGAGAGAGGTACACACAAACAAGAAGAGAGAGAGATTAGAGTAGATTAGACCACTAGAGATGAAAGAACTAACCTCAGCCTTCATTTCATATTATTATTATCATTATTTGTATCATTATCATTATTATTATTGGCATTACAGATGTTATTATGTCACCCTATTAAGTTTTGATATTTTCTAATGTAAGAAACCCCCAAAATTTTGATTAAAAAATATGCTTTCTGTTTGTTCAACTGCCCGCTTTGAAATTTGCTCAAATATTTTGGAGAACTTTCTACGGCTGAGATGAGCATCCATGGTCTTCATCCTGTGGAGACCAGTGTGACATCAGCAGCTGTTTGGCTCTGATCTCTCTGTACAGTTTTAATATTTCACATGATTCCTCTCAGAAGATTAAGTTTCGTGTCAGAGTGTGAACAGTTTAACAGCAGCTGCTCTGTGGAGCTTTGAGCTGCATATATGGATAAAATGAACAGAGATATATACTAATATTAATACTTTTACACACACATCTATAAATATATATACATGAAAACTAACAGTGGTAGATCTAGTTTAACCTTTAATATACATCACAGATCAGATAACAGCTTTTTCATTTGAAAGCATATCTGTTAATAGGTTTATTCTAGAATTAGTCAAAGGATATCACATTATTTTTTTAAATCTAAATTGCCAATGCTTTAGTTTAACACTCCTTATTTAACATTTAAAGTAAGTATACTGGTTCAAAACCAATTATTCATCTTATTGATTACATTTACATTTCATGACAGCCCTTATATAGACTGTTGGTTGGACAAAACACACACTATTGAAGTTGTCACTCTTGGCTCGGGGTCATTGTGATGACATTTTTCACTATATTCTCACTACAACAATCAATTGATGAATGGAGAGGATAATCAGCAGGTAAATCCAGAATTCAAATCATTTTTAGATCTCCTACTGCAACAGTGAAATTCTGCTCTTACAATAATGCAGGAGTCATAACAATCTAATGATATTTTATGTAATAGTAACATAACAGCCGCAGGGGACATTATTTTACTGAACATTTTCATGGGATTTGTAACAGAGTATTGTTAAAGAAAAGGCCATGAGATGTGGGAGAAAGCATGAGACAAATCTAGTAAGTGGACCATGATTATAATTTTCGAAGAACAAATGGGTTTATTATTATATGTATTATTACCTTAGAATTGGGGTCATGGTTGGTGAGATAATCTTCATGCCACGAAGACCTGAAAAGAAAAACATAATGTATATGACCATTATAGACACTGTGTGTGTGTGTGTGTGTGTGTGTGTGTGTGTGTGTGTGTGTGTGTGTGTGTCTCACCTGGCCTCAGGAGGTCCATCTGTCTCACTGTTGGAGTTCTGCTGTCCTGCCTCCTCCTGCTGTAATGCAACACCACAGAAGAAGAAAATGCATCAGACAAGCCAGAGCTAACAGAGTTAGCTCGGATATTTAAAGACGGTCTAACCTGAGTGTCGAGCAGTTGTGGCGGCCCATTGAGGCTGGGGTGTTGCCACTGGGTGGCGCCAGTGGGAACGTGCCAGTAGTAGGTTCCTGTTGAATCTTTGATGGTTCTCCAGCCGGAGGGAAGGTCAGGGTCCAGCAAGAGGTTCTGGTCTGTCCAGATGTTGTCTGCACACACATAGAAAAAAACAACATGATAATATTACTTTGGTGCCCTCTACAGGGGCTGGTTCATGACTGGTCAAATGTAGACGAACAATGTCCCAATTAAATAAATAATAGATGTTTGTCTTTATGACCTGGAAATTTTCTCAGTTGACCAATTCATGGTTTTCACGTGACGCTGCCCACCAGCATAGGAAACAAGTGATACATTCTGATTGGATCCAGTTTTGTTTTGCCAAAATGTTGGTTAGTTGTTGTGTTATCGGATCCACTAAGGATACAAGCCCCGGCTCTGCTGCTACAGAATTCTGTCAGAAAGAGATAACCCAGATGGGAGGAGATTGTGGATTTGTGCCATAAATCATACTTCAGTCCCCGGGGAGGGCAAACAATCGCAGCCATTCAAATACACACGTATTTGCACCAAACACTTCATCAAAGTTAAGCTCAAGTAAACACAAGTATATACTTTTATTAATTAACTTATTAAGTCACATCTGTTGTAATCGTTTTGACTGGGTTTGTTGTCATCTATAGAGGCAACCAACTGCAATGAGCTTAATGAATTGAAGTTAGCTAGTTAGCTGAGGAGCAGGGATGCTACGTTAGCCGCAAATAAACTCAAAATGAAATAGAAATAAGCTCAGAAAAAAATGTTGAAACTGAGTAGCCCTTTCTTGTTTCTTGATGGCCAGAATGCGTGTGGTTAGCTCAACAGCTGCAATAAAACACCACCTAGTCTTGTGCGTCACCAAGAAAATAACAAGTAGAGGCACAGAATCATTTATCTGTGACACTTCAACTGTGACGAAAAACTCCACAAACGTTTCAATTGCTTTCAACACTAACACTTCAACCGACACCGTCTGACAATCATCAGACTTTTACTCTTCAACTAAAAGCTCAAATATTGCAACTGATACTTCCATTTCTTCTAGCACTCAGGCTGCAACTCAAAAATACAAGATGTCATTTTCAAAACAGCTAGAGCCATTCGCTGGGCAGAGCTGCTGCTCGCTCCTGTTTATCAGCCTGTCTGCAGCAGCGATCATAGGTTGTTCATGAACATAACCTTTAAGAGAGGAGATGGGGAAAGACGAGAGAGAACTGGAGTTTCTAGTGAGTGCTGAGCTTAGTGAGAGCTGACTTGAATTCAAACACACAGACACTTTCTTGCGGCTAATTTAAATCAAAGTAATACGGCTGTTTGGTGCAAACTTGGTGTTTTGTGAACACACCTTTGTTGATGAAAATCTATCTAACGTGATTAAACAATGTTTACAGACCAAGTTTTATTAATGTTATGTAAGTCTGAGTTAGTGTCGTTCCTATCTCGGGAGTAGCAACAGGAGAGCAAACAAAACACACCGTAACCTTGAGTAAACTTGTGGATCTCCTTGGTTTGAACATGGTTGGAAATGTTTGGGATAATGTTGCCTACATTATCCCAAACATTTCAAACCATGACCCAACAACTTGTATTTTGGTTTTTAGACATTTTAGTGCAGAATTCATGTCTTCCTTTACACTCAGATACATTAATTCAACTGCTTTCAGTAGTTCAACCTAAATTGCCGACCCTGTTCATCATCCCACATGCAAAAAAAAAACAAAAACAAGTGTTTGAAGTCACTTACACTGTTTACACAAGTGAACAGAACAGAAAACATATCTGTCATAGTCTCACTTGGATGCTGTTGTTGCTGGAAATATATTTTTGATCCGTTGTGTATCAGGTGTAATATTCAGACACTCTTTAATTCAAAAGGCTTTATACTTTATAAATCATTCGGAAGTCTACCAGAAAAGCAGAGAGTCATGTGGTTAAGGACAGGTTGGTATAGTGATTAAATCCATAATCAGCTTTTATCCAATCAGGTGACAGTCTGAAGCGGTGAGAGAGGAGCTGATTGGTCAGGAGACGTCAGTCATTCAGCTAAATTTAGCACAACAGACACTTCCTTTTGATATGATTGAAAGTAAGATGTCAGCAGTGATATACTGTCAGATAATCAATCTCCTGCTTTATTCTCTTTGATGCCTGTATTTGTTTACATTTAGTCATATCAGCATTTGAAGAATGCTGAATTAGCCATTAGCAGCTCCTGTTTGCAGTGTGCTCACAGATGTACAGATAGCTGGATTACTTTGAAACTGATGAAAACGTAATAACACGCTGATTCTAAGGCAAGTTCTTCAATTTCAGAATCATCCTTTCTTCTATGGTTTAAGTGGACCTATGGACGTTTATTCTGGGTGGACATCAGAGTTAAAAATATCCTCAGGAAGTGTAAGACAATGAATAATATCAATCTGTTTCATGTCTGTGTGCTCAAATTTCAGTTTTGACTCTGAGAAGAAGAGGTTTGGAGAATGCAAACCTAAGTTAGGATAGCATCTGCTGCACAAAGAGACCTGAACATGTCAGCCTCCAGCCTCACTATCTCTAAAGCAAAACTGAGCAGAAGTATTTGATTGGTGTTGCTGAAAAACAGCCAGACAGACGGTAAATCTATGTATAACCTTGTACCAAGGAAGGAGCAAATCTCTTTACTGTTTTAACATCAGTGTTGCATCATGTTGTCTGTGTTCCTGATATCGTCCACCTGGTACAAGATGTGCAAGAGAGGGTGGATGACAAAGTGATCAGAGGTCATGCTGCTGTAAAGGAAGAAGTTTTGAATAATTAATAAAGCTTCAGAGACACAAAATGCTGAATCGGCTGATCAAGAGACAACGATATGACCGGAAGACGGGTGGGGGAGGGGAGCGCTGGTCAATACAACAGAATAAAGAACAGTCAGCAGTTAAAATAAAACCACTGCACAGTTTGTTCTGGTATTCAAATGATTTCACGCATTTACCCAAATGGAAAAGAGGTTAGAAAGTAACAAGACAGTATTTATTTATTTATTTATCTTATTTTTTTAAATGTATTTTTTAGTTAAGTTTGTGTCTATGGTCATGCTATGGCTTCCTTTCATTCTATTTTGTGGTATGTGTAATTGCTTAATTTTTCCAATGGATATGTATGTTTATATTTTCTGAAAAACCAATAAACTGTTAATCATAAAAAAGAAAGTAACAAGACAGTCAATTCAGACATTTATTTTTAAGTCTGTAAGACATTGAAATGATCAAACAGTCTTTATTTAGTTAGTAAGGACGCGTAGACACAGTTTTGAGCTTTCAGACATAATTAAATGACACGTGTAGTTCTGTAGACTGCATTCACCAAAACCCATAACTTAAACATTGTGGAGGTGGTTCAATTTACAAGCAGCTCAGACTGCAGTCAGTATATTCAAATTTGTTCTGTTTCTGCTTTTTTAATACTTTTTACACCAGCTGATTGCCATGGTGGCGCTGGTGACGTATATTGAGCGAGGCGATGTAGTTCTTTTACGACAAACTGCAACTTTCTTAACATGAAAGCGTATCTTTTAAATTGACAAACATCATATGTGTGATTCATGGCGAAGTTCAAACAGGATCAGAACATGAATTTGTCTCTCTACATTCACTACTGTGCAAGTTTTCCGAAACACAGTCCCATGGAACACACTGGTGGGAGTGTGACTCTGCCACTTTTTGATGTTTCCCTCCAAAAATATTAAAGGTCACTGTTCCACACAATCAGGGGTCGTACTGAGGTATTCTATTCATTTTCAATCTTTGCTTTGACGGTTGGCTGCTGGTTGGTTAGAGCTGTCTGACCAGTACATGACATGTATGGACTGTGGCTTGATGATACGTGGTACAGCTACAAAAATTTCAATGCCACCTACAAAGTCGGAGTAAGATTTAAGAAGCCAGCTGGTGACCAAAGTTCAAGACCACATTTCAACACTTGTGAAGTGAGAAACAACTGGATATTTTTTTTTTTTTTAGGAAACCTTGGGAAAATGTCTAGCTGTGTTTGTTGCGGCCAAAGCTGATACTTTAAGCAAAAACACAATTCTTTTTTTTAACCTTAACTGAGAGCTTTTATGCCTGAACATAGCCAAAGCATACGCACGTTATTGTCACAACATGAAATTGCAAACTGAACAAAAATAAATGTAAAGGTTCAACATATCAGATGTGAACAAAAAACACATGCACAAGTTACAGTAAAAAGACTATAACTAGTGCTGAACTTGCCTGAGAATCATTATATTTTTAAGTTTTCATCACTTTTTGAGTAATCAAGTAATCCAGTGATAGTTGTCTGTACATCCATGGGTAGACTGCAATCAGGAACAGCTAATGGCTAAATCAGCATACTTTCAATGCCAATTCATGCTCTATTTTTAACACTGACACAGTACCAGTCGAAAGATGAGAATAAAAAAGTGTATACTCAACAAAGGATGTCAAAACAAATCAGAATCATTGCATTGCCTGAAGATTACACAAAAAAACAACAACACAGAAGCGGGATCGCGTGTGACAGAAGTATTTTTGTGAGATTGTGATGAGACAGGGGTGAAAATCTGCTCTCGTTTCACCCTGTAATTCTAACAAGCAGCTGATTCTGCTGTTATTCATGGGAGGACGGTTTCAATCTGTTTACGCTCCACCAACCTCCCATAAACATGAGCAGCGTATGAACACACTGACACACTGTTGGTGTATGGTGTCATTATGACCTCACACACACAGTTTGTCCCAGAATCCCTCATGACACAGCAATGCCATGTTCGAGTGTGTGACCGTGTGTCCCTGTTTCTCTATCTCAGCGAGGTCCTGTCTGACCTTTTTTTACAGAGTGAGGTCATGTGACTGATGGAGGACATCCAGCGACCTATCTATAAGGTCAGACAGCTGGAACTGATCATTCTCTAAGCCCCGCCCTACTTAGTTACTATTGCTAACCTGTCACTTTTTCTCTTATCACAGGGCACACAGTTTACAGTGTAAGTGTAAATCATAGTGATTTATGAAACAATTAATCCTTAATGTCATTAACGACGCTGTAAGGACACACCCACACAAAGTTTATTCGTCTTCAAGAGACTGAAGTCCAGTTGCCTGTGATATAGCATTTACTGATAATAACTGATGCACTGTTGACACTTGCAAAGCTTTGAGAAGGTAAATTGACTTTTCCAGTCAACTGACCACTCAAAGCGCTGCATAATACTGGTCACATTTAGCCATTCCCACACACACACACACATATTCATATACTGATGGCAATTTTTAGGTTCACTATCAACCAGGAGATCCGAGGAAATCAACCAGCAAACTTCCCATGAATGTATAACCTGTTCCGCCTCCTGAGCTAAAGCTGCCTTTGTGCAAGCTAAGTGGGCTAAGCAATATAGTCTTCGTAGTATTCAAAGGATAAAGTCCCTAACCTAGATCTAGACACGCTTTACAAAGAGGATTAGAGACCTGTTACCAAGGAAAACTCAAGGTTCTGGTTTCCTGACCGATTGCACGGTTAGGGTTGTTACCTACAATGGTGCTGAGGGTTAGGGTTAACCCTAACTCTATGAAAATGGGCAATTATCAGAATGTTTACATCTGGTTATCTAGGGTATTGAATTCAACTGTTTGAGCGATTTTGAGTGAGTTTGAAAAATATATTTTCATGCCTATCTCGCTTATCCTGTATTTTGTGGAAATAATAACCATTCGTTCAACCAAAAAACTTTCTCTTTTTAACCTGTTCAAGCTCACTGCAATGTTCAATAATAATAAAAATAGTAATTGTGTAATACCAACTCATTTCATAGCATTGCGAGCCGACCAAACAGACACAACAACGATGTTGCCAGGCGACTGTGGCTTTGGCAACCACTAGGAATCTGTCAGCATCTCCATCCATTGTAGATAACAAGCTAGTTAGCCCAGCATGCTAACATCAGTTTAAATTAGAGCATGTGAACACATTGTTTAATCCATTCCGTATACTTTTCAACATGGGAAAAAATACAAACAACGACCAACTGGACGCGCACTGCTTGGGGTCTGACCAGAGAGGTGTGAGGTGACAGGTGGTGATGATCACAATCACAGCAGGTTAAGCTGCTCCAGCCACATTGTTCCATTTTAACATGTTTGTGTCTGCAGCTGTTTATCAAACCAGACATGTAAACAACAGAGTGATGCAGGAGAGTCCTCATATACAGGAGAGATTACACAGACATTTGCGTGTGTGTGTGTGTGTGTGTGTGTGTCTCACCATCATAGTTGACTATGAGGATGGCCAGCATGTAATCCTTGCCCATCATGGCTCCACCCTCCAACGTGTGTGGTCCAATCAGCTGATCACCCTCCAACACACACACATACACACACACACACACACACAGGCCCAGATAACAGATGTTAAAGCCTCCTCCTGCCTGTCTCTCTCTCTCTTACTGTCTGTTTGTCTGTCTCTGTGCCTCCGTGTGTCCTTCTCTCAGACAACACTATCAGTCCTCTTCTTCTTCTTTATTTTATTTCCGTCCCGGCGTTTTCTCTCCCTCTCTCTCTCTCTCTCTCTCTCTCTCCCTCTCTCTCTCTCTCTTCTCCTCTCGTTTGTCCCTCCTCTCTCGCTTGTCTCTCTCTCTCCTCTCCGTCTGATGAAGGATGCTGTTTTCCTCATCCTCTCCCTCTCTCTCCCTCTCTCTCTCCCTTCTCTCCTCCCTCTTGCTGATGTCATCACTCCCCTCCCCTTACTGACTCTGCCTCACTCGACCTTCACTGTAAAAAAATTACATTAAAGTACATTTCCAGATCACAAACACACATTAAAAAACAGTCAACATTTTTTAAAATGTTTTTATGTGAATATAAGTAGGCTGCCATATTGAACTATACCGAAGATCATTGTTTTTGTTTTCTCTGCCCTGTTTCACCTCTGACCAGAGATGACATCACTGATGACTGTGGTTGGTGATGTCACAGTGTACCAGAGTACCCCTGTATATCCCTGCAGCAAGGTGAGACAGTAAAGGTGAAAAAGATTGTTTATTGTTCAGTCTCATTTCAAGGTCATCTGTGTTTGACGACCTCTAAAAACACTGGAGGGTAATGGGTCAGTAATGGGTACCACAGTAAGCCCAAAAACCCAAACTGTGGTTCCCTCATCTAGAAGTCAAAGGTTTTTTGGTTGGATGCCTGAAATCAGGCATGTGAAGCAAGCTTAAGAGATTTTTACATGTTGGTGTAAGACAAAATGACACTACAGAAGCTTAATGTCATCATGCCTGAGACTCATTTACTCACAAGTCTGTCCTGTCCTGTCGAATTGTCTGAAAAAAAAGTTTTTCCTACTGGGAAAATTAATGTGAGAGCAACAATTCGGAAAGTCTGAGAAAATTTGGATACACAGGTTGCAGAGTTGCAGGGTTCACATCATATGACACTGAAAGAGGGCTCACGAAATCAAACATCAGGTTGAACTTTTACCAAAGTCATGTATTGTGTAGTCATTGTATTGTTTCCTTTGCACTTCTTTGTGATTCAAACACTAAAAAAAAATGCTCTGATCGATAAAAAGCAAAACAACTTCTTTTTGACATCAATGTTGCTCTCACATTCAGACACATTCTGTCTGAGGAACAACTTCCAAACTTGGGAAATCGGACCATCTGAGTAGCATGTGAATGTAGAATGAGTTGCAGACTAGTCTTACTCTAACTGTGCATTCATATGGTGTCAGAATAATCAGAGGAAACGTTATTCTGACTGAATAATCACGTGAAGGCCCTCTCAAAACAGAGCAGCTCGGAAAGTTGAAGGAAATTATGGCAGGAAGTTGCCAGGTTGACTTAATATGACATCAACTCGCCAACTCGTGCACCAAAGTTTTCTCCGGCTTTCCGAGTTGTTGCTCCAACTTGAGAGGGCATTCCTGTAAATCTTCCTGATCAGTAAAATGTTCTTCCAGTAATTATGACAGCACATGAACACACAGAAATGTTGGTACAGGAGTTAATGTCGCTGAAACATGGTGCACAAAGCTAAACATTAGGTTGATGATAAGAAACTCAAAGGCACATATTGCATATCTAGTTTTTGCACACAGGTAATCTGTAATATGATATTTAAGTTTAAAAATGTTAAATGGCAAAATGCAAAATAACTTATTTTTGACATCCATGTTGATCCCAAATTCAGACTTGACACACATGAACACACCAAAGTCGGAAGAACGACTTCCCAAATCCGAGGAGCATGTGAATGCAGCACAGCTTTACAGTTTCTACAATTATCAATTAAGGGCCAAGTGTAGTTGGACATTTTTAATTTTTAACTTGTGTGACTGTGATGTAGTCTGTTTATAACCAAACATTAGCTAACTACTTCTAGTGATTTAATTTACACAACATTTAAATCACAAAAGTGGTGTTCATCAGTGAAGATTAACTTGCTGACCAAAACGTGTAAGTATCCTAAACTTGTGTTTGCCACAGAGCTTATTTTCAGCAATAATCCAAAATCCAATTAAAAAATCTCATAGACATTTGGCAAAGGGAACAAGAGCAGTGCTAACTTCTGGGCTTGCCTACAAAAACAGATCATCCCTGCAGTGCTCAAAATGTCCAATTTTATGTTGTGCATGTGTGTTCTGCAAACACATCTTTCCCTCCTGCTCCTGCAACATGATTGGCTATGGTCATATTGATTCAAAGTATAGTTGTTAACAGGGAAATAAAGAGATGACTCACTGCTGCTCTTTGTTAAAAATACTTCTTTACTTCCTCGAAATCAAACAAAGGATTTCATCATCCCATCATGTTTTACCTGATGCTCTCCAGAGGTCGAATTACTGCTGGATGACGTCAGAGTCGGTGTGACAGAGTGGCCACGTGTCCCGGAAAAGTTTTGCAAGCAGGAAGCTGTGAAGTTGAAGAACATTACAAGAAGTCATGCCAGTTCCCCCTTCAAATTAAAAGCCTGATGTGAAGAGAATTACATTTAACTGATTACAATACAAAATAACAGCATCCAAACGTTGAATGTGCTTATTATTATTATCATCATTATTATTATTATTATTTTTATTATTATTATTATTATTACAACAGAATACTCTATGCTCCCACCTCACATATATGGTGCTGCTGCTGTTACTTACATACTTACAGTTGATATTGATCAAATACACGTGCAGTATACAGTATAACAAACCTTGTAGTCGCTCCGTAAGCTCTGATTGTGTATTTATATTGTTAAAAACAGTAGACCTATATTTATTTGGGCCCTCACTTGAAATTGGACCCTTCTTCCTGAGAATCAGATCCCACGTCTTGTGGATAGGTACCAGGATATCCAACATCCTCGATCTTAAAACCAGCCCCCTTCAGGAGAAATGCATGTTCAGCCTTCTAGTGTTCTCCCTGTTCACCTGCCACTAAACCTCAACAAAACTTAAAACTACAATTAAAATAATACATGAAAAATATGAAAGTATAGAAACTTGAGTTGTATTTCATTTAACAAATTAAAATGTCTAAACTGAATTCTTAAAAACAATGTGATAGGCTCAATCAAACATTTTAAATTGTTTTCACACGTCTAGATTTTATCAGAAAAATACAGTAATGGTTCACAAATTACAAGCTATAAGCAAAATGGTCACAGAGAATGGAGAATGTATAGGAATAATCATAGGGAGAAATTAACGCCAGAAATGAGAGAAATATTGCACTTAAAACATTTTCTACATGTATGATATATGTACAAAAAGGTTGACATGCATGGAGGGTCTTATTTTGAAATTTTGAGCGGAAGTTGCAGTATTTGGTGCTGCGTACTTCACACGGACACTGCTCATTTAAACTAAACATAGCACGTAATATCCACCGAGGGGGTTTTATGCCTGTATAATTACATACAAGTTCAAACCCTGAGCTAGTTTAAATCTTAAATGTTGTTTTAACTCTTCGGGTTCACCGTTCGCTTAGCTTCCTAAAGAAGAGGCTCTTGTTATTTGACACACTTGAGTCCAACATGGAGGACATGTACATCAAACCAGGTAAGAGTCAGCATAACTGACCAGCTCCTGACCGTGATAAAGTTGATATCGCTAATACAGTCTTGAATTAGCTTGTGTGGTGTGGGGCTAGCAGTGTTTAGTTACCGGGAATAAGAGTTTCGTTTTGTTCACAGACTTGGTCAACGAACAATCTAGCGAATTCATGTTCCCTTTAAACTCTAGGCCATATTTACTCGCTCAATGAATACAAACATGGCACTTACGAATTCGTTTAGATGTTGTAATTACTTCTGTGTACAAATAATCAACATTTCGGTAGGTTTTCAGCAGATCACTGAGTGTTCCGCGGCAGTATAACTAAACTCTAATGTTGGATCAGAATATTTTGCTGATCTGAAGTAATGTGGCCGATCGTGTAAATCCAACAGTGCCACTGTCAACTACTAAATGTGTCAAGTCATGTTGTCCCGTCTGCAAAGACAGCCAATAGAGTTTGGTGGAAATCACTTACTTATTAAAAGGCACGATGGAGCTCATGCCACTATTACTGACCCACTTATCGATAATAGGTATTGATGAGGCCATGTAAGTGCAATTCAGCAGTGCTGGAATGTAACTTGTCAATGTATTCAATTGCTGTACCCAAGGCCAAATTTGAGGTACTTGTACTTTCCTTGAATATTTTCTTGTCATGCTGCTTCATATTTCTGCTCCTCTCTATCTTGTAGCCAGATGTGCTTTTTACTTCACTACTTCTGTCTGTTGCTCTCTGTATTTTACATGATCAATGTCAGATAAATGAGGTCTGTCAACAAACTGATATAATGGCTTCAGGCTGAAGCACTTCACAATATGACATGTGCCATTATGAAGCTTTAAGATGTGTTTAAGGAGACGCTAATAAAGACTGTTGGTCACTAGACCAGACATGGGGTGAAATGATAGTTGATTTGCTAATGAAACTATTTTATGACTCTCACCACACCAACAAAAATGGCAGCAAATCATCACGGTGCTGCCAGATCCAGTGGACTAGTGGCAAAAATGTCAAGGTGATCTTTTGTGTTGCCAGGTAACCAGGAGCGAGGTTGGAACGACCCCCCTCAGTTCTCATACGGCCTTCAGATGGCCCGTGGACCACAGAAGAACCTCCTTAACAAGAGAGCAGCTCCACCTTCAGGTCAGAAAGCACTGCAGATTAATACAACCATCTGACATCAATACCACAGTCATGTACTGCTGACCACCAATTTTGATCATGATTAATCATTCTTGACTCTTCATGTATCAAGCATCTTGTCTCTGATTGGTCCTCAGGTGGAGGAGCCCCACCCTTGACCCCTCCTTCCTCCAATCCCCTGGCTCCACCTCCAAGTGGTGTAGGCCCACCCCCTCTACACCCAGGTAAGAAGCAGCAGAAGAAGAAGAAGGGTTTTGCAGGAAAGCGATGCAGAACCAAACTTCATGTCATGTTTTCTCTGAACTCCTTGTCTCATTCTCACAGCACGTCCTCCTCCTGGCTCTATGGTCATGCCCCCTCCTCCTCTAGGACCAGGTAGAATGCAAAAAGAGGCCGACAGCAGCCAGTCAGAGAGTGAGCCTGATGTCGATGGTGTGATGTTGGTGTTGAGTCAGGCACTCGCTGCCTGCAGACAAGCTGTTAAGGTGAGTTTTTACCCTTCACACAAACCTCCACAGCAGCAGGGGTGCCACACAGATTACTGACACCTCAGAAAGTTAGTTACACATTTTCTTCTTCCATTACAAAATCTACCACACATGATAATGATGTTAAACAGTTGATTAAGAGCCTGGAGCAGATTTTTCTGATGTACAAACATTACAACATGTATATTTATGTGTACACCTTTGACCACTTTGTGCAGGATCAGGTGTGTAATGACGTAGCCAAAAGGCTCCACCTCCTGGAGGACAGCTGGAGGTCAGGTAGACTGAGCCTATCTGTCAGGAGACGCATGACCACGCTGTCTCTGGGTAACCAATCTCACTACACACCCACCTGTCTTTCTACCTCAACACCTATCCGTCTGAATGCTCACCTGTCTGTCTGTCCTTCTGTCTGTCTCTCAGATTTACAGGCAGGTCGCTGGGACTCAGCTGATGAGATCCATCGCTCCCTGATGGTTGATCATGTGACTGAAGTCAGCCAATGGATGGTCGGCGTTAAACGACTCATCGCTGAAACCCGAAAACTTAGTCCAGAACTCTTAGAACCACTTTTGAAACCTGCAGAACCAGAGCAGGATTCAGTAGAACCAGACCAGGAAGCTGTAGAACCAGATCAGGAAGCTGCAGAACCAGTCAAAGACTCCACAAAACAAGTCCAGGACCCAACAGAACCAGTCCCGGATCCAGTCTCAGAGTCCTGACTCTATTCATCCTGCAGGCATTGGCTGATTTCTTTCTGCTCTTGTCAAACTTTGACTCTTTTAACTAAAACCAGGATGTGATTCTGCAAATTCTCAACATTTATGTTCAGACTACAGCAAGGGGTCAAAGGTCAGAGCACCAGGAGCAGGTAGGGGGTCAATACGTTTTCAAAGTGTCAGGTTACTCCTCAGTGGGGTGGTGGAGAGTTGAATGTGAGATGAAGATATAAGCCCTTTTTTTACACAGAGATACTGCAGCACTGCTGAAAAGAACCCCCTCATTAAGACAGCATTTCTTTTTACACTCAACCACAAGGGCGGTATTGGGGCTGACCCAGAGATTCTGCCGTTGCTATGGTTATTAACATTGAAATCGGTATTCGAAATAAGACAATGTTGTATTGTCTGCACTGAAAAAGAAGCACAAGACTGATAAAGAGAGCAAGAAATGGAACTCTTTTTTCACAATTTAGTTGTCTCAAAACCTGTGCAAATAAATTACATAAATGCAGACCTCTGTACATGTAGCTGTGACGAGTGGGAGCTTTACCCCACACACTCAAAGCTGCTCAAGACCTGCTTGCAGGCCAAGGTGATTATAGAGACTTTGAAGGCGGGGACAGTCTCTTGTGTCTAACTAGAGTCAAGAAGTTTGAGTGAATAATAGCTGGTCCCCCACACATGCTTCAATTCAGGTTCATCATTTTATTTTGGGTTCCTACTAGAACAGGTTTAAATGCTTTAATGCTCAAAAACACTTCCGTTTTCTCATACTGTCCAGTTTAGCAGCACTGCATTCCTCTTCTGCCTGAAACGCTCTGTTTTAGCTCCTGTCACTTTAAGCCCCCCCTTCTGAATACCCAGTCTTCTCTGATTGGTCAGCTCACACATGCCTGAGCCAGCACCACTCACTGTGTCTCGGGTAAGCTCTTTCCTATTTTCAGCTTCACTTCTACCATGAATATAGATTTAAATCATGCAAATATGTATCATGGTGATGTAATGATCTCAAGAAGTCAAGGAATTAAAGGTAGGATTACTGACGAGGCAGTTCAGGAGCAGTGTTTTTTCTGTGGGAGAAAGGAGCTTCTTTTGACATGTACTTTGACCTTTTTGACTTTGAAGATCTTTTACATGTTCAAGACCCCATAACACACATTGAAGGGAGGGAAAGAAACAAAGCATATTAGGTCTACTTTAATGCTGCCTCAGTGTGTGATGTATTATTTTTTTAGATGGCATGTCGGCGTGATATGAAACACAACAGCATTTGATTTGTCTGACAGGGGGCCACAGTGTCAGACTATGAAAATCTCCACGTTAGTCTCTGGAACCTACTTCACAGCACGGTAGTAACCATCCTGAGCCATGACTCCTGTATGTGGCCTGTTTCTGGACATTTCCACCAGTCACAGCAGAGCTCTATGCATTAATGGTTAACCTCAGTTTAAGATGGTGACAATGTAATTCATGAACTTGTTTAAGAATCTGATATGGGAATAAATCTCTTCTTTCTATGATGCAACCTCTGTGATCATCCAAGTCTTTTCATTGTTGCTGTTGTAGGTGGGGGGAAAACAGGACATGGCCCTGTAAACCACCTGCTCATCCTGCCTTCATTGGTGAATGTAACTGTATATTTAATGAATTACAAAGTTGAAGCTTTTTGTTGAAGTTTGTGATTTCCAAACAATCTTATTTTATTTGAAGTTGAACTTTACATGAGTTAGTTTCTTATATGTCATCATATAACTATCAGTGCAGACACTGTCAAAATATCCAGATTGGTTGGTTGGTTCAGTTAGTTAGTACAAAGTGGCTGTGGCTCAGGGGTAGAAACATCTTGTTATCGAAAGGTCGCTAGTTAAATTCCCCTGGTCTACATGCCAAAGTGCCCTTGGGTAAGATACTGAAACCCAAAACTGCTCCTGATGTGCTGGTTGGCACCTGGCATGGCAGCCACTGCCGTCAGTGTATGAATGTATGAAATTCCTGCCGCTTTGGACAAAAGTGCCTGCTAAATGCCCTATACGTACAACAAACTGAAGTTGTTGAACATGCTCAGTGTCGACCAAGTAGAACTGTCAAAAAGTCAAATTCCAGTCCTAAATAGTTTGGTAGTTTCAAGAACCTTATAATTACACAATGCAAATTGACTTCCCACATATTTACTAATAATAACTGAGGTAAGAATGAGATAAGAAATCTAAAAAAATAGCAATCAAAAAGTACATAACCTGAGCAAACTACCTGCAAAATATTAGCAATATGAGCAATTGTTACGACCAGGGCCTAGGGGTCACCCTGGCACAACATGAGAATGAGACTCCCCTTTTCCTGTCCCCCAAGCACCACCAGCAGTGAAGCATTTAAAAAAAAAAAAATTCAAAAACATAGATTGGACACAATCACACATGCTGGCAGTTGGCGACATCAGAGGAGAGCCCACAGGAACTGGAGAGGAGCCGGCCCTTAAACTCTTGGCTTCTAGGTAGGAACCAATCAGATCCCTGGGACAACCTGCAATCACTCAGACACACTTGCA
The DNA here is from genome assembly GCA_903131615.1 of Diplodus sargus. Taxonomy (NCBI): domain Eukaryota; kingdom Metazoa; phylum Chordata; class Actinopteri; order Spariformes; family Sparidae; genus Diplodus; species Diplodus sargus. Next base: position 1,084,414 of record CAEMYA010002118.1, read on the forward strand.
ACCAATCAATCACACACACACACTCACTCAGGTAAAAGAGGGTTATTGAAACAGACAAATAGAAACATCTATGACTGCTAGGGTCGTAACAAAAGTAATAATACAATTGATGATAAAATTAAAAAAATAGGTTTATGTAGCTTTGACAAGTGACCAGTAGAGGGAAGCAGTTACCTACAATGATAAGTGTGTGTGTGTGTGTGTGTGTGTGTGTGTGTGTGTGTGTGTGTGTGTGTGTGTGTGTGTGTGTGTGTGTATTCCTGTTTTTATTAAGACCAGTTTCAGTTTTCAACCATCATAGTGATGACAGGTCAGAATAACAACAGTGTCGTTTATCTGCTGTCCCAGTCCTCCCTTCCTTCTCTCGATGGTTTAGAATTAAGTTTCTATGATCTAAATAGTTAAATAGCAAAATAAACCACTGTTCATTTTTATGAATTAAATACATGAAAAGTAACTTGTAAAAAAAAAAAAAAGATAATCCATTTTTTTTTGACAACATTGTTGGACACAATTTAGGCATTGATTGATTGATTGATTGATTGATTGATTGACTGATTGATTGATTTGGTGTAGGATGAAAAAAACGTGAACAAATAAAAGTGTCACGTGTTTTAAAGAGCTGCTTTCATCATTGGTTAGCAATGATCCCTCTGCAAATCCGAAACCACCATATGCCATTACAGTCACCAGTCAGGTGTTACAGAAAGCAGCTTTAACACACTTACAAACACATTAAACACCACTTACACATGTGATGCTGCACTGAACTTCTACTCTGTGAACTGTTACTATATAAAATATCTGAAAGTGCTCAAATTGTTTGGTCAGTTTTGTTCCTGTCTTTCTTCTTTCTTTCTTTGTTACTGATGCTCCAGTTGGAAGTTATTATCAGGTTTCAGCAGCTCTCCAGCCACGGAGATTAGAGGGTTTTGATGGTTTTTCAGATGTTTGTAGCCTCCAGCAGAGCTCAGTCTGACCTCTACTGACCAGTCGGCTCTTCTTCACTCCTCCTCCTCCTCCTCCTCCTCCTCCTCCTCCTCCTCCTCACCCTCCCAGGAGAGAAGAGGACGATGAGAGGAGGCTCGAAAAGAGGAAACCAAGCAGAAAAGATGAGCGACAGAAAGACAGAGAGAGAAACACAATAAAATAGTGTGTGTGTCCCCACAGAGACAAACAAACCTAAAAATAGACAACAAGAATGAAAGAATATAGAGAAGTCTGTCCCTCTGGCCACAGGTCACAAAGATACAAGAAATATACAACCAAGAAACATAAAATCATAAATGCCTACAGATGAATTCTGACAATTTACAATCACAAGTCTTCAAATGTGGCTTAGTAATTATTGATTATCAAAATAGGTTCATATTTTCCTGTCAATTAATCAAACAGAAAGCCACATTTTGGTTTTAGATAGAAAAGTATTGAAACAGACAAGGATGGAACTGAATGTGGTATGCACTTTAAATATTTGGCTTACAGAACACCCCACAACTAAACTAGTTGTTAAATCCCGCCGCTTTGGGTTAGAATTTCAGGCGGAATACCAACCCAAAGCATCAGAATTTGACGACCTTGGACTACAACTGAAAAAGAAGAGACCTGAGACTGTTCAGTGCCTTCCCTACCTTTAATACCCAGTATTAAACCACCTGAACTACCACACTCTGATACAGTGTCTGCTCTATTGCTGATTCTGAACCAGTCCAGGCTCCTCATGACCCTCATCGATGTTCCTGAGGATCCTCAGATACTTGTATTCTTCCACTTCTGGCAGTGACTCACTCCAACATGGGGAACAATCAGAAATACTCCAGCAGCTAACCATGACCTCAGACTGTCATCCTCGCCACTCTGCAGTGTCTGATAAAGCCAACAGAAAAAGCACTGATGTATTCCCGAAGGCCACCACAGAGACGCTCGACTCGACAGAGGCCTCGACTGCAGCTTCAGATTGTCTCCATGAAAATCACAAAAATACAAAAATAATCTGTGGCAGGAGGCCAGTATCCAGTAAGAACATGTTTGACTTTCTGTTAATAATCCAGACACAGCTGGTTAGTATACAGGGACTGAAGGACTTGCAGTATCAGCCTCACAGGATACCTCTGACCTCAATTCCACCACTGGGGGCAAGAGTCAATTCTTTAGGACTTCTTTTGTAGCCTGCTGATATCAGGACAACAGCAAGAAAACCACCTCTGTACTGTATTCTGTCATCATATTGACAGCCGTTGGTCTAGGTTGGTCTACTCCCACACAGGCAGTGTGTGGCCAGGCATCACTTAATCAAGGACGTAACTAACATTCTGTGCTAACTTTCATGACTACTACAAACGCAAATCAATATCCTTAATAAGTCTCTCCATACATGATAGGAATGTAAATATGTAGAAGCAAATAACACTCTGCTTTCCATTTCACATACATGTTAAATTAAGAAAATCAGGATACATTCCTCGATCTGTCCCTTTTTCCTGATATGTACCAAAAGTTAATTGAGTGGTGTAGGCTAACCATGAAGTTAACATCACCCAGATTTTGGAATATTGCCAAAAATGAGCCAAAGTTTATGATATCTACACTTAACTCCACTTTTTTATTTTCCAAGAGTAAGTTAAATTGCTAGAAGTTAAAAGCTGCTATCCATCTATTTAGGCTATAAACAGACTACATTGTGGTCGCATGACTAATAGGTCACCACCACCAATTGTCCTATTACACAGTTACAACACATGTTTTCTATAAATTGATCTTTCTAGTTGTGACGTTAGAGTTAGAAGAGTTTGTCACTAAAGTCAGCCTGTAAAAGCGAGCTGGTGAGTAGATGAGTCTTCATGTTCGGTGTGATGACGTCTATAATCTCATTTAGCCACTTGTTTGAAACCGCCATTTTTAAGCCCATTTAACTGAAAACCAATTCCAAAATCTCATAGACTTTGATTTCTGGGTTGAGACCTGTCCTCCAACCAAGTTTTGTGGAACTTTGTGTAATACTGCTGACAAACCAACCACCAAAGAACGGACCGACATGGAGGTAGCACCACGAAGAGCTGTCACTACTGGTGGAAGCAACACAATCAGTTTCAGCTGTAGTAGTAGTTACAGTCGCACAAGCTGAGGACCTTATAGTAGTGGCAGAAGTACTATTAGTAGGATCAGTAGTCAGTAGACAACTTGTACATTTCTAACAGGGGGACAGACTGAGTTCATTTCACTCACCTACTAAACTGACTCTTTTGGTGCTTCTGGTTTCAGAGGATCAGTGTGTAAGGCCAACTGGACTGGACATATTCAGCTAGATAAGCCTGGTCCTGCACTGTGTCTGAAAGGGGGACTGCAGGTGAACCCGGGGGTGGCATCCCCACTAAAATTTTGTCGCCTTTTGTCACTAGTAGTATTAGCTGTAGTTGTATTTAAATTATTAATTACCAGTACCAGTGCAAGTATTATCAGTACTAATATGTGGAGTTTTTTTTTTTTAATCAAAAGTAATATTTATAGTATTGCAGTTTTAGTTCCTGAATAATCTCTGAGAGCTGGCGGTGTTTGCAGTCGTACTTTCCAGCACAGACAGAGAGGATGCAGTTACCATGGTGACCCTCTCTGTGTGTGTGTGTGTGTGTGTGTGTGTGTGTGTGTGTGTGTGTGCTTCCCAGTCTGTGATTGGCTGACAGGAAGGAGTGGGTGGGCAGGTGGAGCGTCTGAAAGCGTCACTCTCCCTCTCTCTCTCCCACAGATCAGGACAGAGAGACAGAGAGACGCAGCTCTCCTCACTGCTCTCTCCATCATCCCTCCATCTTCTTCTTCTTCCTCCTCCTCCTCCTCCTCTTCCTCCTCCTCCACCTCCTCCTCCTCCTCCTCTTCCTCCTCTCCTCCAGTCCAGAACCTAAACTCTCTCTCTCTCTTTTTCCATCTCTCTGCTTCTTCTGCTTTTTCTTCTCTTTCTGTCTCTTCTCCTTCATCCTCCAGACAGACAGAGAGACAGAAAGACAGACAGGTCTAACTCTTGGCCTTCTTCATCACCACAATCACCATCATCATCCTCAGAGGAAGACGGACAGGGAGCCCCCTGACCCTCGCCCCGCCGGGTCACAATGGCAACGGTCATCTGCACTCGCTTCACCGAAGAGTATCAGCTGTATGAGGAGCTGGGCAAGTGAGTATCATCCTCCTCATCGTCATCATCATCATCATCATCATCATCTTCATCCAGTAACAATCAAGTAAAGTCGTCTACCACACTCAATATCATTATTTATGGTAATATCCCAAAAATGATTTAATATGTTAGTTGTTCATTGTTTTAGTATTACATCTTAATGTGTAGAATAATGTTTTATCTAGATTCTCATAAACATTTTGAATCTGTGATTTGTTAAAATAATATTTTGATTAAAATGTACAATTGATTGATATTCGAATATTTTCTGTATCATTTTTCATTATAGTTTTTCATCATTTTTTATACAAATGTTGGTATATTAACTAAGATATTTTTTATATTCCATTTCTTGTTATATTATTTGATATCAATATTATTATACTGATGAACTGGCAGTGTGAAGGTCTGATTTATTGCTTTTCTAATTATATTATATTACTATAAGAATATAAGATGATTATTTGATATGATTTTATGCAATTTAGTTTTTGTTTCTTTAATTGTGTTGACTTGATTTGTTTCTGTGAAACTATAAACAGAATATTACTTAACTTATCACAGAAATATTACGTGATATAGATCATTATGCATTATCAATTGTGTCCCTGATCAGTCTTATTAGATTAATAGATAGATAGATAGATAGATAGATAGATAGATAGATAGATAGATAGATAGATAGATAGATAGATTCCTTGACTGAAGAAAGGATGGAGGTATGAAGGGATGAGTGTATCACCTTTTTGACCCTATCCCACTCATCACCCACACAGA
>CAEMYA010002118.1:1089387-1116896 GCA_903131615.1 Diplodus sargus
ACACACACACACACACACACACACACATAATGCCAGGTCTCTTACATAATGTGATGGTGGGTGGCAGAATACAGCTTTCATAAGAAACACAGACACAGCTTTCTGTTTCTGTAAAAACTGTTTCAGTTCCAAAGATGAATCTGAGAAAAGAAGAAATTCCTTATTTTCTATACATGTTTTATTACCAATATCAATATTTACTGACCACACTGTAGTGTTATTTAGACAGTAATCTATTCCACATAGTTGTTCTGAGAGACAGATTACATAAAATAATCTGCAGAGGTGGGTATATGCTTACTTTTGATCCAAAAACTTTCACACAAAAATATATTCCCCGTAACACAACTGGTAAGTGTATTTCACTAAAGCCTCTCTGTCCAGTAAACAGCAAACCCAACACGTCCAGTTGGTATAACATTGACTCTATGTTACTGTAACCTGATGGCATCAGTGTGACATCACCACGGTCAATAATACCAGTAGTGGTAGAATAATTAGTGTAAGTAGGTTAGTAGTACTATAAAAAAAAAATACAGAACTCTTTGCTACAGAACTCTTTGTTAACTAATGTCATCATGAGTCTCAGCCATGCTAGCAGGTCTATGAGGCTGTACTTTAATGTTAGTGATTTGAACTAAATGATAACATACTGCAACGCTGACAATGCTATCATGCTGTGGTTTACCAGGTATAATCTTGACCTTGTTCAAAATCTTAGTTTAAATTTTTAGCATGCTAACGATGGCTAATTAGCAGTTAATCAAATTCTAAATCAAACTGATTGGCTTATCCTGTTGTGTTTCCAGGGGAGCGTTTTCAGTGGTGCGACGCTGTGTGAAGGTGCTGTCGGGCCAGGAGTATGCCGCCAAGATCATCAACACCAAGAAACTGTCTGCAAGAGGTGAGGACCAATTCTACAAACACATATATTATACTAACATATAGTTCATATTAATACACATTATCAGCGATGAAGGCATACATGTTTTCTTGCTGGAGTTTTTTTTCTATTATTTGTTGATGGCGCTGAAATGAGTCTTCCTGGCATCTGAAAGTGAGTTTAAGGGCTCATTTTTACCGACACCTCTGATGATCCAAAAGTACTGTAGTTGCCAGAAAATTAACAAGACAGGACACAAAAATATCACCTGCAGGTTGTGTTCATTTATTTTTTGTTTCCCAAAAACCTCTGTAGCATTAAGCTAACTCTCACGTTCTGCTTTTTTGATTCACTTATTGACACTAGGTATCAAAGACAACCAGCATGTTTTTTTTTGTGCTATTAATTCAAAATAAATCAAACAGGTGTGTTGATGATTAAGATCTAATTGACATTTTCTCTTGTATTGTATAACACTCTTAAATGCTCATTTTAGTTAGGAAGTGATTGAATGCTAACATTAGCCAACAAGTTATCAAACCTTAAAATTGGATAGATTTTCAGTATCCATTGTCTTTTAATGTGCTTATCAATCAAGAAGTGGTAAAATGGTGATGATTTATCAGATTCCCTGCCTATATATGAAACCTGATACACGGTTGTACAACATTTAATCATCCCACCCTGAGCGTTACAGGAAAATGGCCGCCATGTGGATATGGTTTATTGAAATAGGTGTGACAGCAGATGCACTCTTGACAAGGACTGAACCCTAAAGGTCTGGGGAGGAATACATCTACCTTTACACCCCTTGTGAATACTAAATAAATATGATAAATAAAGAAGTTACAGATTATGCTGTACAACATTAGCTTATCTGTTGGGATTTAGTTGAGGTGAACTCTCTGGCCCTGCCCCTTCACTGTGATGTCATAGAAAGACAGCTGTGTTAGCAGAACTGTGTGAACTGTAGCTCTAGTTTGTGCCTCTCACGTGCAGAGCTTCTGGTAGCATTAGTATTAGCAAGCCTGTAACATTAGCACTTGATAAAGTCATGTTTTGTTTCCTTTTTAAAATGTTGCGTGCATGTGTGTAGTTTTTGTCTCAGCGGTTTTGTTGCTGCGTGCTGTCAAAGTCTGAATGAATCATTGATGAATCTACAATGGTTTGTATATCATCAACGTGACTGAGTTAAAGATGCCTTTAATTAATGATTTAAAGGATGAAACTGTTGCATTGATGATATTAACAATTCCTTCACTTCCCCTCTCTCTCTCTCTCTCTCTCTCTCTCTCTCTCTCTCTCTCTCTCTCTCTCTCTCCCTCCCTCTCTTTCTCTTTCTCTCTCTCTTTCTCTCTACATAGATTTTTAAATCACAATTCTGGTTTTCAGATTTCCTTCCGTTGCTTAGCAACACCTTGCAAAGTTGACAAAGAAGTCTGTATGTGTATGTGAATGTGTGTGTGTGTAACATCACTGCAGTAACCCCTGTTATCTACACTGTTACATAATACTAATAATAATGTTGATGTAACTATTATAATCACTATAATAATTACACCAACATTAATATATGATTATTATTATTATTATTATTATTGTTGTTATTATTATTATGAATAATGATGATAATTATAATAATAATAATAATAATAATAATAATAATAATAATAATGATAATAATGGTCCCATTGAACTACCTACTAATGAATTCTAAGTAATCAATCATTGAGTCCTGAATCGATTAGGGCTGAATTGTTAATTTGTTGATAATTTTCATCATTAAATTCTCTTCCGAAAGCTCTTAACACTGTTAAGATATGTGGATTGTGTTTTTCAAAAATCCAAGGTGACGTCTTCAAATGTCTCTCTTTTTTCCAAACAGCCATCCACAACTTAAAGATATTAATGTTTTGATCCTGTAAGACACAGCACACGCAGCACAAACCAGCATATTTTTGGCATTTTTACTTGAAAAATTACTGAAATGATAAATTATCAATGTTACAACTGAACATCTGTTTAAACAGTTATTTGACGAAACATTGTTAAACATTAATAATAATATCAATGATGATAACCTGACAGTGTGGGTGACAGTGGACATCCCTGCTCATATTTGCTCAATGTTAAATGTTGTAGATTGGATAATAAACAGGAGAAAACAGGACTTTCTTCTTCTTCACACCCTCAGAAAGTCCATGTGTTCAGATGCCAAATCACCTCCTCCACATCTTCAGCTCTAACAACATATCATCCAGTAATTTCACATCCTGACCACTGCTGCCTGCAGCTTGGGTGATATCTGAACAGTAAAATGAACGAATGTGACAAACTCAAACTGATGATTTTACTTCCTGCATCCAGCGGTGGAACAAGTACTTAGATCTTTTACTGAAGTAAGATGTTGTGTTGGTACTGAACACTTCTTCCACCACTGATGAGAGACAAAACGATTCAACAAAAGGTGGGGCATTATGTAAAATGTAATCATTAACGAAACATGTTTACAGACAACAGTTGTTAAAGTGCACCTGAGCCCTTGTAGTAAAATTCTTTAGTGTTGAACCTGACTACATTCTTGTTTTTTGAACGACTAAGCCGTTCGGGGATGCCCTTTGCATAGCCAATCATGATACTGTCACCTGATACCAATTAACCTGTATAATGTTTCAGACAGGTGTTTTATGAGCATTCCAGAACTTTCAAAGTCTGTTGCTCTTGTCCCAAACAAGTTGTTCTCATCAAATTCAAGATTGAAGCCCTGTTCGAACAGGATTGGTATTACCAGTTGACTAATAGTTATTTGCGATAATTGTGGAGGATGTCTGTGATCTTAATCCTGTGTGAATCTGCCATGTCCATTATTAGTAAAGTAAAAGTGCAAATATTTGCAACCATATTCCACCAAATGCAGAACTCATGTAATAATATAAGTCACATGCAAATCGACATGTTGGTCATTTTGGGTTTTCTGTTGTCAGACAGCTGAACAATTATGAACAATTAAGCATCTTTTGCTTGATCTAAATGATCTGCAAATGTATGTTTAAGCTAGCAACACATGCAGAAAGTGGTCAAATCAATTCTAAATTATTTTAATAATGTGGATTCCATAGACCAGATCCTTCTACTTCTCAATGTTGATGTTTATGGAGCCTCAACATCATTGACAAGAGATGATACAAGGAAAGTACAACCTGTGCAAACAAGCCACACAAAACACAAACGTGAGATGGTAATTCAGAAGTCACATTCAGTCCTCGGGTAATACTAGTCCTATGTGTATAGGGCTTTATATCAAAAATCAATTAAGTTGATGAGGTAAAACATTTAGTATATTGACTTGTCAGAAAGGATTAGCAAATAAACACATTCTGTTTTGTTTTTGTTTTACACAGCATCCACATTTTTTAGGAATCAGAGTTGTAAATATGAAATATAACGTCACGTTTTGTTAGGCAGACTGTTGTAACGAGTATTAAGCATATCACAGTGTTTTACAGTATCAACAATTGTGTCGTGATCATCAGTGATCGTCTTTAATATCATCATCAGACTGTGAATCACCATCTGAACAGAATGAGGAGCTGAAAGCATTGAATGTTCTTTAAACCAACAGTCTGTGTTTGCTTTGTATCAGTGCGTGTGTGTGTGTGTGTGTGTGCGTGCGCGCACCGGGGCAGGTCTTTGCTTCATTTCGGTCTCTTTGATTTGAAGGATTCCTGCACTTTGAACGCGTTGATGTTTCTCTCCTTATATCTGTTTTCAGCTCTGATGTCTGATTTTTGTTCTCAGTCTTTGTGTCGGCTTCAGAGCTGCTGCTCGGTTGGAAACGTTCCCCGGCAGATTCTCTGTTGGCTGCTGGACATTCATCACCTCACAGATTCTTCTGTTCATTCAGCTGAAACTGAGCAGCGGCTGGTCCTGGATCAGTCCTGGATCCATCCCTGCAGCTCTGCAGGAGATGAGTGGAGAGGTTAAACTGAACCGCGTCCAGGGGGAGGTTGTGGTTTTGGTTAATTGTGATTCAGACTCAGAACATAATGAAGAACAATGGTAGCTGACCACAGATACAAACACACAGAATACAGCAGATTTTAAACACTGTGGACATGGTACATAACGATTCATCAGATGCCGAGTTTACATCAGTCTGTCTTATAATATATATAATATATATAATGAGTTTTACTTCTTGTTTGACCTGCAATGACTAGTTATTTGTTGGATGAGTCAATCAAAAGAAAATTAGTTGCCAACAATTTAGATAAACTCTGAATTGTAAAATGTTTAACATTTGCTAGTCCAAGCTTCTTAAATGTAAGGTTTTTAAATGTAAGGCTTTCATTTGTCACTGTTGGTTGTACAAAAGTTAAAAAAGATGACTTTGGGCTCAGGGAAATTTAATTTTTCAATATTTATTTGACCTTTTGTAGACTTAATGATTTGGCACAATCCAGTCAGTCTCAGCAATGTATGTTACTGCAAACCCAGGATATTTGATGACTTTACTTTTCTTTGAATTAAATTTTCAATCTTATGTTTTAACAATGCTGTGCTTATGGTGTAGTTAGGTTTAGGCACAAAAAAACAAACAAGAGTACAAGGTAATTTATTTCTCATTATACAACACAGGGTTTCATAACAAAATAAAACTCTGACAGAGACAGGACTCTGTGAATATGTGGTGGAGACAGGACTCAGTAAAGATCTGGTAGAGACATCATGGTTTGGCTTAAAATACCTGTTTTAGTCATCATTAAACCATCTGGAAATGTTCCCACAGACTCAAAGTGCAGTCGCCCTTTTGGCAGCCTTGTTTCTTGAAATAATACCACCACCATCCTCTCCACCTCCTGATGTGAAAAGACACAAAAAAACAATGTAATGTGACCGTGATATGCCACGTCTGGTACAAATGTCAGCCTTGGACATATCTATGGTTTGCAGAAAAAGACTGCTGACATTTTTTTCTGGCGACTGGACACCAACCACATATGGTCTGTTTTCGTTTAGTTGCCATGATTGTTCGTGTCTTCCTTTTTGATTGCTAATTTGTGAGAACTGAGGCTGTACTTGGTTAGGATCTGCCTCTGCTTTCTGTCTGAAGTATTCTGCTGGTTCATAATCTCTTTCTAGGAACAGATAACCTTCTAATCTACTTTAGTTTCTTATTTCCAGAGTTTTAAATAGGTTTCTGTACATTGCGTTATAATTTGATTTACTCTGATTGGTGTTTGGATTAGCAGAGTTGTTGTGAGACTCTTCAGAGTGTGTCTGGGCTCAGCTCTTGGGTTTGGAGTGGAGGGTGTTGAGGGTGCTACATTTAAGGTGATTAAAAAATTTGAGTGCCCTTATTCGACTGTTAATTATGAGTGGGTAGTTGCCTAATTTCCTAGACGTGACTTTATTGGTGTTTTTGCAGAATTCTGCATGTGAAGTTATTTTGGATGCTGGAGTCCAGATTTGAATCAAATTAGGAGATTGTACTTTTTTTCTGAATTGAGCTTTGTCATTTAGCGCATTCACTAAAAACCTTGAAACTCTAAGGTGTGTATAACTCATAATACGTGCAATGATGTGGTTGTTTCAACTGGTAATTGTTCTCCTGATATAAGTTTTCCTTAATATCGACAGGGCCCAGATCTGACAGTACTTTCCTACTGTACAGCTGTTGCTGTCGTCCTTGTTCAGTTGGAGACAATAGAACAAGATCATCAGTAAAAAACAGACACTGTGCCTCTGTGTCTGAGGACAATGAGGCCAGTCGCAGCAGCACATTGATCTAAGTCAACAGCAAGTTTAAACACATCAAATAAAGTCAGAGATAAGCTAAAGCCATGACGACCGGCTGTTGTCTTCAGCTCCTCTGTTTAATATCGTCATCTTTTCTGATGTCTTGATCTCCTGTGAAGTCACTTCAAAGATGTATTCTGCATCGTCTTCAGCTCCACAGATAGACTACTTTAAAAATATCTTCACAGTGTCAACCCGCTGAAGTTTTGCTTTAGTAAACAGTTGTACAGGTGTTCTTAACTAAGATTGATTCTCATCAGAAAACAGAACCCCAATTCAGCCACGAGAGGTCAGAAATGATTTTCATTGTTTTATCTGAAGAAGTCAAAAATCTAGCATTTACAGCACTCACAAGACACAAAGATTAGAGAAAGAAAACAGTGTCATTGTGTTGCTTCACATTCAGAGTATGTTGACAGGATGTCAGTTTACAATTTCATTAGCATTTGTCTCCCCAAAAACTGACCTTTTCCAAAATATCTTCAACTTTCTGTTTTTCCATTTAAAAGTTCATGCTTAAAAAACATCTCTGTTTTGTCAGAGTGTCCAGTACAGCTGAACTTTATTCCCCCTCTGTCTGAAATGCTCTGTTTTAGCTCCTATGTCTTTAAGGCCCCCTCCTGCATACCCAGTATCCCCTGATTGGTCAGCTCACACATGCCTGAGCCAGCACCGCTAACTGTATCCAGTCAGCTCTGCCGTGCTTTTAGCTTCCAGTTAGCTTCACTTCTACAACAAATACAGGCATAAATTATTATCATGTCACAGAATTAAAGACATAACTAATGACCAGGCATTTAACTTTCAAGGATTTTTACATAGCCAAGAACATATCTAACACACTGAGAGAAAGCAAAAAATTAATTAAAAAGCATAATACATTTCAATACATCTGCAGACATTAACATTATTTTAAGTTGATTATGAAATACACACTTTTTAATGAGGTTGGAGGGGCTGAATGGACCCTGAGGGGAAGATCTGTTGGTGAAATTCAGGGGTGAAAATGTATTTAACATCCTCTTCTTCTTCTTTTTTTAACTTACTAAAGTACTTTTAGTTTCTGTTAATTTTCTCTAAAAAAAGACAGTAAAACAGAACTGAAAGTCTGAAAATAGAATTGTTCTTTATGCTACAATTATTGCTCGAGTTTAGATCTCTACAATATAACAACAAATAGACATGCTTTGTTAACCTCTGTATTATAACCAAACTTAAAATAATGTTACGGTTAGGGTTAGTTTAGCAGATACTGTCCTATTATTGACTGAGGTTCACACTCATGTTGGCCGATTAAGATAATAGATTTCATTCCTAAATTCTTAAAACCATTTTCAACTGGCGATCACTCTACTCTGCCTTGACTATTGTCTGTTCTTTTTAGCCTATATACAGCCCCAACTACCTTGTAGTCTGCACGTAGCCTCAGAGGCAAGAACAAAGTGGTCGTTGCACAACTCACTGCTGCTCATTACCTTTTTTTTCTCTGAGCTCACGGTAATGATGATGACACAGATGAGTGAATCAACATTTTTCTTTAATCAGATAGTATCTCATCTGCAGAGTCAGAGGACAAAATGTTCACAGAGACTTTATTTCGGCCTGGCTTCCCCTGCACTCAGGTTAGCATCTGTGCTAACATTAGTGTTTACTGTGCCACATGACTGCTGGTTGAGGTATCCAATCAGGTGACAGAGCTCATGGTGTCATGATTCTGATTGGTTGATATTGGGCAGCTTGAACCGTCACCCTCACCTTAATCAATAACTCTGACCACTGATTGATACATTTGTGTGTGTTGACAGATCATCAGAAGTTGGATCGTGAAGCTCGAATCTGTCGTTTACTGAAGCACCCCAACATCGGTGAGTATTACTGAATGTACTACATGTACTGCAGGTACTACTATTGCTTGTTCTGTATTACTACTACTCCTTCTACTATTACTACTCCTTCTTCTGCTACTACTACTAGTGATACTTACACAACAGTAGTACTACTATGTATAGTACTCTTACTTACTATACTGATATTACCACTATTTTACTAAACATTTTTATGCTCGATTTTGAGAATTGTTGTGTTAGGAGAACCTTTATAAACTTGTCTTAAACATATGAGCCTTTTTGTTAATTTAGAAAACGTTATACATTAAGATATTTCTTTCTTTGGGGAAAAAAACGTATCCATTTGTTCCAGTGAAGTAGGTGTGTATTTGCATATAAAAGTATAATATACTATAATATTGTCTTAAGTCAAGTTGCATTTAATGCCAGATATGAATCGGTGGGCTTTGAGCTGTCCTCTTGTGATCTAACCACTCAGGATGGAAGGTAAAAAAATTCTAGCAGCCTCTTGGATCCAGTAATAATTTCACTGAAGACTTTAACGACAGTCTTGGTGGTGTGGTCGAAATTCTGATTGCAAAACATTATAACAATTGTTTGGGTCCTACAGGGTCTTCAGCTGTTGTTGAAATCAGCCTCTTTGATGATTTTTCTCAATAATGGGATTCTTGACATGAGCCTGCAGATATTCATTTGTGAGTCTGCATTGTTGTTTTTTAAGAGAGGCTTAATAACTGCAATTTTCAGGCTCTGTGGGACAAAGAGGTGTTCGACTCATAGCAGAAGATCTAACGTTGTGCAGGTAAAAATGCTGTAAGCATGAATATGAAGCAGGCAGCTGGACGACTTCAGACACTGAAAAAAATTCAATTTATTCCAGTGTTGTATAGATGAAATTGTGTCGTGCTGATTTAATTTGTTTCAAGTGGCACAATACAGACTGTATAACTGGCAAGGAAGCACTGACAGCTTGTCTAATTCCTGAATTTTATCAGGAGAAAACAAGAGGCAAATTCATAGCCTGTCAGCAACAGCTAATAAGACACAAACAGTATTATTGAGCACTGGACTTGCAAAGTCTCTCTTTATAGATTTATAATGAAGCTGCTGATTTGTAGATAGATAGATAGATAGATAGATAGATAGATAGATAGATAGATAGATAGATAGATTTGTTTTTTGTGTGTGTTTTTCCTCCCCCATGAAATGGCAGTGCCCACTTGATAGTTAGGCGGCTGAATCACAACCATACTGTGTTTTCATTTCTGGTGAGAATTAGTCGGTGCAACGTTTGCTTTAAGCCAGAGTCCCTCTCACCCACCTCATGCAATAATTAACATCATCGCATGTTATTCTCAACTTTGACACCAACCTTTATTATTTTCATTTAAAAAATGTATATCGGTTTAAATATCAGTTATCGGTCTCCTTGATTACTAATGATCTGTATCTATATCAGCCCTGCAAAAAAACACATTGATTGACCCTGAGCATAAACCATCACTGGGAGCGCTGGAATTGGTAGCTTTCCTTGTTCCGGCATTGCCAGTTTAGATATCAGAACAGGAGGATCCTACTCTTAATCGAGTTCTCTCTCCGGATTTGATAAAGTTGGCAAGGTTACCAGAAAATGTATCTTTCATTGCATGAGCATCGATGAGAGATGTATTACTGTCTAACCACTCTACAACAGTGATTACAGCTATAAGAAAATAACACTTACAGCAGCTAAGCTAAGGGTTGAGTAAATGTACTGCAAATGTTTGTTACTATGCATGCTTTTTGCATTTGCATTCTGCATTTCAGTGACAATTTCATCAAGTGTTTATAAAACGGACAAGAAAACTGTTCTTTAAAATTATAATCAGGTTTCACACAGATGGAATTTGTGTCTGTACTTTGGTGCATAACAATAGAAATAGTCAGAGAGAAAAAGCACTGTAAAAGTCTTAAATATAATAAAAAGTATCTTAAAATATAGATGTTATGAAACAATTTTAACAAAAATTCTGAGAGAGAAAAAAATCAGGAGTGTTCACTTCCTGTCTAATTCACAGTAAAAGCCAAGCCTCCTTTGACTGACAGTTCTTCTCTGGATTGAAATCAACAGAAAAACCTTCAGACTGAGACTGATCATCACACTTGACAGAAAACAACCTCCGTCTTTATTAGAGTGCAAACAGACTGAACCAGAGTCAGTCAGATGTTCAAATATGACCTCACGTGGACCCAACCGACCAATCAGAAGGTTGCAGCTGAACCGAGCCTCCAATCAGAGCTCCGTGTAGGCAGATACTGAGGAGTGTTACGTAACTGTGTGTGTGCGTGTGTGTGTGTGTTTGTGTGTGTGCGTGTTTGTGCATGTGCATGCATGTGCGTGCGTGTGTGTGTGTGTGTGTGTGTGTGTGTGTGTGTGTGTGTTGCTAGGAAACAGTGTCCTTAGGTGAAGGCATCAAAACCCTCTCTCCTCCTACACACACACACACACACACACACACACACACACACAAATCAAATCCCACTGCTGTACTGTGTGGGAGTGTTTCGAGAGAGAGAAACCTGATTATTTCTCTCCGAGTGCTTCATACAGGTATATGCGTGTGTGTGTGTGCATGTGCGTGTTTATGTGTGTGTAGGCAGCAGCAGCAGCAGCAGCAGCTTCTCTTTCTTCTCGTTATATCTCCTATTATACAATCTATACAGAGTTTATACATTCAGAGCAGAACAAACAATCCTCCTAATCATCACTTAGTGCTGCAGATGAAGCACTCATGTCTGTTACTGCAGTAAAAGCAGAACACTACAGTACTCCATTACAAGTAAAAGTAATAATTTAATTCAGTCTGAACATTTGATTGGAAACTTGTCCTGTGTAATCATTTATCATCTTAAATATGGCCGATGTGTGTTGATTTTACAAACCACATCAACACCATGATTGTTGTTTTATTTATCTATCCTTATTTTTATCCTTCAAGCACTGACTGTGTTTCACCTCACTGTCTGAGTCTTGCTGTTGCAGTTTTAACGATCCTCATGTTTGCTGTTGTCTTGACAGTCCTTATCGTACCTATCGTTACCTTCATGTGGTCGTTTTGTCTGTTTCATTTTTAAGCATCCCTTCATGTTTCACAACATCTGGCTGAATGACAGCAGCTGATAATGAACCAGCTGGCTAACAGGCACAGTTACAGACATGTTGGCTCATTAAATTAGACATTGTCCTTCGAAATGAATGAATTAAACTAAATGGATCAACTTTGCTAACTTCTACAATTATTCTGTTGACTGTTGGGCATCTGGGAGGAGAACTTAACGTTATAAATACGTTGTAGTAGTCTATCTTTCCTGTATTAGTTCAATCAAAGTCTGTTTATCACATTTAGCCTCTGTCCTGCACAAGCTCCTGTTCAAAATAAAGTCATGTTTAGAAATCATATTTTCGCGAGCGTTTCAAACAAGTCAAATGAAAAAGTAAAAAAAAAAATATTATGAGTGAAATTTTAAGTCATAGTATATAACATTTCTGCATTCAAATGTCTAAAACATACCTAACTTTGTTATATTCTGTTGGGCTACTTAATCTGGCTCTAGGTACAGGATCTAGGCACATGCTTAGGGCCTCCTTGCCACGAGGGGTCCCATAACATGGGGAAGAGAAGATCGGCTGCTTACATTAAAAAAATGTTTAACATGTATTTGAAAATGTCTTAAATATCTCAAAACGTCTCTCATGTCAAACTTAATGACAATGCTTATATATGTAATTGTTCATTTAAATTATTAAATTAATAAAAAGAGAACGTACACCTAAATGTGCAGGGAAAAGAAGCCATTCCAGTATTTTCACCTCATCGAAACTCTGAATGTAATTTTCCCATTTGAATATCTAAATCTAAATAAATAAATAAAGACACGTATTATATGAAATATGTAAATTAAATGACGGATAAGAGCTATGTTTTTCTTATGACTTACATGACTAACTAATTACCTAATTAACTCGCCTAAACACAATAATATTCATGTGGCAGTTTTTTGGTTGTTCAAAATCAAAATGTAAGTTTGGAGGCCCCCCAAAAAATCCTGCCTAGTCTGCTTAGTGTAATCTATCTGTTTAGTGTAATTACACTATCCCAAATGTTTCCAACAATGTTCAAACCCAGATAAAACTATAATTTTAGTCAAGGTGATGGTGTGTTTCATTTGGTTGGGAGAGAGTCTGAGATTGAGGAAGGAAGTCAGTGACCAGACCAAACATGAATAAAACTTTGAAACATTACTTTGTCTGTGAGCTTTGCTGCTTGAGTCATATCAGATAGATTTTTCATGAGCAATTGTGGTTGTTTAACAATGAAAAAAAACAACTCCCATGATCCCATGCCACTTGTGTTTTGTGTTTTTTTTAAGATTAAGAGACCCCTAGTAGTGGAGAGAGTCAGGGGCGCCGCCAGGGATTTTGGGCCCCATGAAAAAAAATCTAGTTGGGCCCTTGTATAGGTTGCCCATGTCTCAAAGGGCCCCCTATCAGTGCCGGGCCCTTGGAATCATCCAAACCTTTCCCCCCCTGGCGGCGCCCCTGGAGAGAGTATCTGAAGTCAACAAATTAACAACTTAAGTTTGAATACAAAACTGCCAACTCCAAAAACAAATATTTATTGAGTAATTTATTGAGTTAAATAACAAAACTCTGACTCCTTTCTGCCTGTCTCACCTTGCAGTTTGATGTAAATGTAAAATCCTCAATGACTTTATACTTGTATTTATGTCATTTTGTGATTAAAACAGATTAAACACAAGGACAATATCCACATTCTGTTGCTTCATCACAACATATATTCAAATACACCAAAATACCATGACAGTTATTTAGTTCTTTGCTTGTTGTCTCCTGTATTTTGTTGTAGCTGGAGTCTTTTCATTTATTTTTTTGCTCATTGTTTCTGTCCATGTTTGCCAGGTTGCATATATAAAAATGACTAGTTAAACAGTTAATACAGTTACAGAGATGTGCACCATAAGCTTGAATATTTACAGTCTAAATGAAACATGATGTACTTTGTGTGTATAGTACGTGGTAGTTTAAACTTATTCGCAGCAACACTTCTTTGTCTCAGTTCTCTGAAGTACTGACCTCAATCCAGCTTGTTGCGCTGTGGTCTGTTAATATGATATTAACTTCATCCGACAATGAGAAATTAAACCAATGGAACCAGCAGTGTTTAGTCTCATGTGAATCTGCTGAGTCATGTGGTTGCGGTAGGATAATAGACCTGGGATCAGCAGACCACAATGTGCATGAGGTCATTAAATAATAAATACACTCATAAAAGTAGTCCGATTAATGTGTCCAACAGTACAAAATATATACTTTGGTTATACTCATGAAGCGAAACTTATTATAGATTACTACATAATCTGCATTTTAATGTTAAGTACTTTTCAAATTGTATTGATTATCCCACTGAGTCTGGCTCATCTGACCAATTGATATCGTTTACAATTTGTTATAAATTGGTGACATGTTCTGTATGTAAAATCTTAATCTGCAAAGTAACCAGTTACTACTGATGTCAAATAAATGTAGTCTACAATTAGTAATTTTCTTGGTGTGTCTTCTTGGCTAAGAAGTTAAATCACCAATGCGTCCTGTAGATTGAGACATGTTCAATAAAGTTTTTCTTCTTCTTCTCTTTCTTTCTTTCTTTCTTTCTTTCTTTCTTTCTTTCTTTCTTTCAGTTCGGCTACATGATAGCATTTCAGAGGAGGCGCACCATTACCTCATCTTTGACCTGTGAGTCCTGCTCTATTGTACTCTGTTTTAACCTATTGTGGGCATGTGATGTCATGATGTTATATCATGCTACGTTACATTTCCTTGTGTTTTGTTATGTAACATTCATTTAACTTTGTTATGTTATGTTATTTTATGTTCTGTTGTGTTAAGTTGTAGTACTTAAAACTTAAACAATATAACTTCAGGATCATAACGTTACAGTTTGTTATAATACAGTTTGTGACGTTGTGTTGTGTTTTCATGTTATGTAATTGTATTATGTTATTACATGATGTTATTCTGTACTTTATTATGTTCTGTTTTGTTGTGTTAACATACATTAAGATAACATAAGTTTTGTAATGATACACTTAATTTTGTGTCATGATATTTTTTTTAGAACAAGAAATTACATGGCATTGCATTATGTGACTAGAGAACTACAAAATTAACTTTTTGTTCATAACATAACATAAAATAACAGCATAATGTCACATAAGGTAACATGTGCTTTGTTATATTGTGTTATTTCATATAAGGACACAACAAGTCATGTCATATCATGGTATGTTTTATCATGGTATATATTTTTTTTAAATGTTTTGTTTTTCTATATTACGGTATATTTCATTGTATTAGGTCATTATGTTGATATATTACTCTATGCCTTTTTATGTTACACTTTCTATTTTGTATTATGCCATTTTATGTTGTTGTGACATTAAATTATGTCTTTATATTATACTATACTTGTTTTGTTACACTTTCTTTTGTATTTTATTCTTATGTTTGTTGTATTATATTATGTTAAGTTGTTTTACAATACATGACATTTTCTTATTTCATATTATGTCAAGTATGAATAATAATGCAAGATTATGCTTGGACATGTTTCCTTATGCATAGTTATGTTTTGTTATGACATTTTATGTTGTTATATGTTTAGTCTGTCATGAAGTGACTCAATGTTCATTTACAACATGTTCATGTAGAAGGAAGGAGAACACAAAAGGCTGTAGGTCAAAAAGATGAAACAATGAATTAAATTTAGTTATTGCATTGAGATGTGTCATGCTAAAATAAGACCAAATTAAGCAAACAAACCAGGAGACCACGAGGGAGCCTAGGGAGCTGAGGGAGCTGAGGGAGCCGTCTCCCTTTGGCAGCCAACCTCCTGCGGGGGAACAAGAGAACAAAAGCAAACCAAGCATATCAGAGGCGCAACAGGGGTTTTAGAGTACTGTCATTACATTACACTGTGCTTTATGTAGTTGCACTTTATTATTATTTTGTGTTCTTCATGTTGCATCATATCACATGACATGTTTATAAAGCCATATTAATTGTACAGGTCTTCCCATAATGCTTTTTCTCTCTCTCAGGGTAACAGGTGGAGAGTTATTTGAAGATATTGTAGCCAGAGAATATTACAGTGAAGCTGACGCCAGGTAGGAAAAACATGAATCTGTCCATCCATCCTCCCACCACCGCATTCCTCTCCTCATTTCTCATTGCAGCAGACTTTTCTTTATCTTTCTTTCCTCTGTCTTTTCCTTCCTCTTTCTTTGTCATCATCACAGATTAGTCAGACAATGATGCTGGAATAGTTTTATGTTTTGTACATTAAATTCTGGCTCTGTCTCTCTGTTTACAGTCACTGTATCCAGCAGATTTTGGAGGCGGTGCTACACTGTCACCAGATGGGCGTGGTCCATCGAGACTTGAAGGTACCTGTCTGAGTGTGTTATGATGTGTTACTCAAATTGGTAACTAATAACTTTGATATTATTCTGTAGTTTTCTAATCATCAAGATTAGAAATTTATTTTTAACAGGCTAGTTGTCTTTTTTATTTCTTTTATTTAAGATAGCTCTATTCCGGATGGTTTAGTTGGGAGTGGGTATTAATGTGTAAATCAGGTGTTATTCAAACCAAGAATGTGTTAGTGACTGTGCTCTTGTGAATATTTGTTGCAGCAGGATGGTGCATGTGGGACTGATTCAAAATAAATTACAGCATGTGTGTTCATGGTGTTGAAAGAACCCTTTCCAGAAATGTGTATTTTGAAAACTGTTTGGTTGCCAGCAGAATCACTCAGATAGTTAGCAGATTAGCATGCAGTTCTTTCCACTGGCAAAACAAACCTTGTAAAATGGCTCAACAAAACCGTGAAATGTTCAGTCATAATGGCGATGGCTAAAAAACTGTGACAGTTTAGTATGTTTCATTTCGTTTACTTTTTTAGAAAGAAGGAAAGATGGGATTTAATTTCATTTCAATACTTTCTGACATACTGCCTATGACTCCACACTCTAAGACATGATCTTTAAAAGCAACAAACAGTAGGCTAGTTGTTATGGGTTTTTATAGAAATACAGCTCTGTTCCTGAAGGCTTGTCTCAACAAATCCAGAATGTTCAGTCGTAATGTAGCAGATTAAAAAACTGTTGACTATGTCGTTTTTAATTTAAACGTAAGAATTTAAACATTTTATTGTAGACAATTAAAGAAGAATCGATTGTGAAATAATTGATTATGTCTGCAGCCAGAGAACCTGCTGCTGGCCTCGAAGTCGAAAGGAGCAGCGGTGAAGCTGGCTGACTTTGGCCTTGCCATCGAGGTGGAGGGAGACCAGCAGGCATGGTTTGGTAAGACCTTTATTTTATTTGATTATATATTATCATTTAATCTTTTTAAATTTGATTTAATTTGATTTGATTAACTTTGTTTTGTTTGTTTGTTTACAGGCTTTGCAGGGACTCCCGGTTATCTCTCTCCAGAGGTTTTGAGGAAGGATCCATATGGCAAAGCAGTAGACCTCTGGGCCTGTGGTCAGATTTCTCTCTGCTTTACTATCTTCTCTGCCTTTCCTTGTTTCCTGGTTTCCTCCCCATTTTCAGGCGCATTTCTCTCTCTCTGTCTGTCTCAGGTGTGATTCTCTACATCTTATTGGTCGGTTATCCCCCATTCTGGGATGAAGATCAACATCGTCTCTACCAGCAAATCAAAGCTGGAGCTTATGATGTAGGTCACATAACTCTTCAGCTCTGTCACATGACTATTCCTGACATTAGATTTATTGATGTGATGATTTTATGTGCATACGCACAATTGACCTCTTCTCCTCCTCCTCTTAGTTTCCCTCTCCTGAGTGGGACACAGTGACTCCTGAAGCCAAAGATCTCATTAATAAGATGCTGACCATTAATCCGTCTAAACGGATCACAGCAGCTGAGGCGCTCAAACACCCCTGGATCTCTGTGAGATTCTGTTACATATACTTGTATATCTGTAAATATATTTTTTGCAGTGTTTGTCATGAAGATAATAACGTGATAATGATGTTCCTCCCAGCATCGCTCAACGGTGGCATCCTGTATGCACAGACAGGAGACAGTCGAATGTCTCAAGAAGTTCAACGCCAGGAGGAAACTCAAGGTAAGCTGAGGACAGAGTGTTCAGAGGTTAGTGTCAGTCCCGTAATTAAGTCCTCCTCCTCCTTCAGGTCAGCTGCTGCTGTCAAAGCATCCTTAATGTGATTCGTTATGTTTACACGCACTGAGGTGCTCAGGCAGATCTCTCCAAACTCAAAAAATTCCAATTTCACTTGATTGCTGCTTCTCACACTTCAAGGAGCCGATAATAAAGTCACTCACAGCTGTTGTGAGAATCTATGAAGTTCTTTTTTAGTCAAACACCTCCTGCAGGATAGATGTGCGTCATATCTGTAGCTCTGCTGCTGATTTTGAAGCTGTTGGGGCTGCAGCAGTGACACACATCTGAAAGACAGATTGCTGCAGATTGCTTGAGAAATGGCCTCCTCATCAGTCATCTTTTAATTAAATCTGATCACAAAGATATTAAACACATATTCATATCATTTAGAGTGACTTACCTTGAAGATATCATTACCACAAATGTCCATCCAGAATAAAAACATTTAAATTTGCAGTTCAGAACTTGCCTGAGAATCTTCATGTTTTTAAGTTTTCTTCAGTATCAAAGTAATCAAGTGATAGTTATCTGTACATCAATGGAAACACTGCAAACAGGAACATCTAATAGCTGATTCGGCATACTATAAATGGACAAAACTTGCCCAATTCCTGCTATGACCAAGAGCTCAGAGCTTTTTAGTCGCCTTTGTAGCCTGCATACATGGTTGCATACATAAGCAATTTTGACTATTTCTGGACTGAACAGGACCTGTTTAAAAGTGATGGGTTACATTTAAATAGGATAGGCACCAACAGGTTGATTCACAATCTCATCAACTTCACCGCGTTGTCTAAAATGACACTTTCCCCAGCTAGACCCTGCCCAGTGTCTTAACCTGGCATCCCATAACCCTGTCCCTGACAGTGCGGGTCAAGCTGATGCTGGATCTGTCTCCTCCATTGACTCTCTCACCCATGTTAAATCCTCTGTCAGCCCTATTTCTGTTGGTCTCATTGAACTTATAATTATGATACACAGATTTTACACAGTGACACTAATATATGTCATAAGGCTGCAGCTCCTGACTCTGTTTTAACACCTGCATTAACTGCTAGTACCATCACATCTGTTGGTTCCTCTCATCCTCGAAGTTGTGATAAGGGTGTAAATAGTAATCTAGAGCTAGGTTTGGATCGTAATTCTGTCCTGGTAGCTCTGGAGTGTCAAGTGGACTTCATTTAACAAAAAGTTTTGGGCTCAACAAACAAATGCTGATATCTTTGTTTTCTCTGAAACGTGGTTGCCAAACATTATTGAGGATGAAGACATTCATGTTTCAGGACTGACAGAGAAGGTTTCACAAAAGGAGGCAGGATTTCAATTTTTGTGAAACATGCCTCTCTGTCTCTGTTGTCAAGTCTATATCTAGGCCTTAATGTTCTGAATATTTAGCGCTGTAAATGTTATTTAATATTGTTTTAGAGGAAAGTTTCTCTCACAGTTTCTCTCTCATACAATTAGCATCCTTTCCTCACTTCCTCATTCCTTTCCTTCCTTGTTTACTTTCCTTCAGGGAGCCATCCTGACAACCATGTTGGCTACCAGAAATTTCTCCGGTAAGTGCAGCAGCTGCTCTCGACTCCTCCTGGGAGGTAGGAGGTCAGAACCCTGAGATATTTTCCTAACCCAATCCAGGTAGTTTTGGTGCCCAAACCTGACAGAGGGAGTGTCATGTAGTGGGCATGTCCTGTTATTACTGAGTGTCTGCAGATAAACCTACTTACAGGTGAATAGACTCCCCACTTCCTACTGATCATCACTGGATCACATGACAGTGTGTAGTATGTGTGGATTTGGGGGATTTGACCTTTAAACTGCTGGTTTGTGTTACAGTAGCAGAGGGTTAACACTCAAGCTCAACCAATCAGCTGCCAACGTACACATGATTAACAGGTTAACACTGAGAGTGTGTGTGGCAGAGAGAGAGAGTGCATGTATGAGTGTGCAGCAGCTGTCGTAAAGTTTCAAACACACTCGGGATACCACAGATCTATAGATAGCATGGAAACCACCGGGTGAGAGAGAGACAGGTGGAGAGACAGACAGGTCTTTACACATACATAGTTTATAGTACGACCTATTATCTTAATCCATCTTCACTCAATTAGTATTAAAAAGAATAACATACATAATAAAAGAATGCAAAAGTGTTATGTATAATAATAATTTGATTGTTATAGTGCATACAGAGTGTAATTCAATTCAAAATGCTTTATTCTTCTCTGATCGCAAATTTGAAACAAATGAGCAACAAACATAAAAAAGAATTGAAAATTAAATAATGAATAAGATAAATATGTTATAGTAAAAATATCCATAATAACAGCAAGGCATTTATCAATCTGGGCCCCTTCAAACCACATTCAGATGATCTTAAGTCATCACAGACCGCATTACGTGATAATCCGCAGTTTTTAACCTTCCAGGATCAATAATCTGGCTGAAAGCTGTTTCCCACCAGTGATTAACCATAACCCTAACCCTAACCATGATTAAAGTCCAATAAGTTCCCTCTGGACCCCAAATTTGATGCTGCTGCTGGCTCTTGTGGCTAGCCCCTTTCCTCAACCATCATATAACGTTAGCAAGTGAATGTCAGCTACATTACTATCTTCAGTGTATCTAGCTGTTGGGCAATCTCAAGCCATATATTGTCCTTGACTTGGTTGTTGAGGTAGAGGTGGTGTTAGTCATGCAGAATTGGAGGTTGTGAGACAGAATTGAAAAGGTTTTCTTCCATTTCATCATCTAAAGCCAAGGATTTTAATGGCCAAATGTACACTTGAGTAAGCGGAAAAGCCGCTGACATTGTGGGTCCAAATATTATTTCCCCCACGAGAGTGTTCCACAGTGGCGTTAATAAAAACCAATAAAATTTGCTTTCATGCATGCATGTTTTTTGGTATGGAAATACGTGCTTGGTGTGAAAAGGTTTTTCATTTGACATTAACAATATCATATCCGGTCGCAATGCCTTGCAGAGTAGAGAGCTCGCTTAGCATGCGAGAGGTGGCGGGACTGCATTTACCAAGAGATTTTAGTTTCCTCTCTTCTGCTAAGGAGGTAATGACTGAAAAAATATGAGATACAAGACATTAGCTGGATGCAGTGAATCAACTCAGATGGTGTTCTTAGTGGTTTGGGTCACGGCACGACCATCACAACCTCTCTTTGGCTGCACTGTGTACCTGCCAATGCTGACGTCGGTAACTAAGTGTGCAGCTGGATGTGGACAAGCTTCCTGCATCTGAATAAATCAACAAACAAAATTCACAGCTGTCAAATTGACTGCTTTCCAATAATCTACGTAGACACATATGAAAAGTACATCCCTCAAGCCAGATTTGAACCACCGACCTAAGGATAACTGCCTCTGTCCACCTTCAGTCTTCCACTCTACCAACTGAGCTATCGAAGGAAGCAATCAGCCAGGAATCACAGAGTTACATGGACTGTTACATGGCAACAAGTCAGCTGTGTTATTTAATGCATCTGCTTGCTTAACACTGGGACAAATTTGAGGTCAGTCAATTTGTTTACCGGCGGACGTGGAACAGCTTTGACTTTTTTTCCAAACAAATCAAGCAATAAAACACACAGCTCTGAAAGATTGTCTTCAAAACTTTAAATTCTGAACAAGACACAGCCTTCTAGCCGGACATGAATGACGAACATAGCGAGTATCCTCTTTAAGTCAGATGAGAATCATATTGTGAATATTCGTTAAGGTTTGGTAATATGCTGACAGATTAAAGATACATCAAGTGCAAAGAGGTTGGGATTTGAATCCATGCACTTTGAGTACAATGGATAAATATTCAATCGCCCTAACCACTCGTCTTTGGCCGGATAGGCTGTGATATTCACCTACTCCAGAAGAACAATTTCTGCCAACAGCACTGCTTCCTTATGAGGCCTGATGAAATGTCCATTTACTAAAATCTACTTTTAAAATACATCATAAATGGATTAAGACATAATCTCTTAACTGAACAATACATCAGGGATGTGAGCCAAAAAACATGAAAAAGTTCTATCCGACTCTGTTTTAACACCTGCATTAAATGAATTCAAGCAGTCTGACATGGCTGAATCCAAATAAAAACAGCTCACTCCACACAATTAAAAACAATGTAACACTGTTAAATTATTAGAATTGACCAAATTATCCAAATATTGTGTTTTGTTAATATAAATCAGTAATGAGACGTCAATCTGATATCAGTTCAGAGACAAAATGTCTGTTTGGCTGGTGAAGTGAATCATAGGGGACGACAGCTGAGGTCTCATCTGGACGGCTCACAACGACAGAATGTTTTGTCCTGTCTTGCTGAATTGACAAATTAGACGACAGGTTGTTGGTTGGCCAATATGAGCACAGAGAGCTCTTCGCTGTAAACCTGGTGAAGTGAATGAGGAAAGTTACATTTTTACACAAAGCTTCTCATGCCGTATCTGTTTAGATTCTGTTGCATTTCCTACACATCTCATCGAATCACAGCAACAATCTAGGAGTCTTTGATCATCTGACATAAAAATCGCCTGAACCCGTCAGCTTACATGATAAAATGCTTCCTGTTGTATTTCCATCTGTGAGAGGGTCCAACATTCAGCCTCCTCAGTGTGTTTGAAGCTGATGTTTCAGTGTGAACATTCAGGAATGTGTTTCTGTGTTTCTGCTCTCCAACTATCTCAAGCTCAAACTAAATTTGGCCTCTACTCTCTGAGTGACCCACATGTGACGCTGGGACCTCCCTCCACCTGTCTGTCTGTCTGTCTGTCTGTCTGCCTGTCTGTCTATCTGTCTGTTTAACTCTTGAATCTGTCTGTCCCTGCATACAGACAGACAGAAGACAAGTCAGACAGTCAGGCTGTTTTTGCTGTTTTTCATTCATTTTCTTTTTGTTTTTATAATTTCAGACTCTTATTCTTTGGGATAAATTTTTCTTTCCTTTATTTTTAAGTATTTCTGTCAGTTGGCTTGAAGGCAGCGAGTTGTCGGTGCAATGCCGTCTCTCCTCTTCTCTGCCTTTGTTCCTTTCTTTCTGACTCTGCTGCTTCTTTTTCTCTTCATTGTCATCCCTCGTTCAGGAGGAAAGAGTGGAAGCAACAAGAAGGCCGACGGAGTCAAGGTGAAGACTTTATCATTATCATTATTGTTATTGTTAATTTTTATTATGCCACTCAAAATAAAGTGTAATAACTTAGGTGACTTAATAACATCCCCACTTTGTGTTCTTTGTGGTAACACTTTTTAATAAACATCATGTTAATGTTTTACAGACAAAAGGTTTTACCCTTTACAAAATTGTGTTTTAGCCTGTTAGCATGCAAAGATTAGCTAATTAGCAGTAAAGTTAACACTTTAATCAACAATCATGATTAAATGGTAAATTATAGTTAATTAAACTTGTGTTAATACTGTACATTTAAAAAAACAAATTAAAACTGTATTAACAATTTATCAAGCAATTGTAAACATGTATCACTTAGAACTTTATAACAACCCTCCAAATGATGTTTATAGATGAACCACACAGTATTTATTAACCATTTACAAAGTATTACAAACATCAGTTTCAAATTTAAAATAAACACTCACGTAAAAGGTGAGAATTAACTTCCTGTCAAATTCATAAAAAAATAGAGGATAATATTACCCGAGTACCCGCCAACTGTAGCTGACATTAGCTTGTTACCTCAGTTAGCCATGTAGCTATCAGTCAGTGCCCACCACCTGAGGCCTGAGCTTTATTATCCGACTATTGTATCTTGAGGTACAAAGTGGTAATCATCAGAAAGTGCCAGTGGTTAGCAGGATAACTTCAGCGTACATCTCTGCAACAAAGCACAGGAAGGTCTTTATCATCATGCTAAAACTATTATTTATTCACACTAAATAATTATTGAATGTTTCAAAGTAAAATTCTAACATATTGCACCTTTAACAAATGTTTTATAAAGCATGTCATCTTAGTCAACTGTAAAATAACTATTAACTAACTTTTACCATGGTTATCATAAAGTGTTACCTTTACTGCTAACTGGCTAATGTTAGAATGCTTACATGCTAAAATACCATAGTGAACATCATAAACCATCATAGCTGCCTGCAAAACATCACAATATTAGCATTTTCACTGTGAGCATGTTCTCATTTAGCTCAGTAGCACAGCTGCTAGTTTGATTAAATGACACAAAATTAACATATAAACATATTTTTCAGAAACAGACAGAAAATTCAACTAAAATGCCTGCAGGTCGAGGGTCGGCATCACATGTGTTGGTATCCTCCCTCTGATATTTGATAAGACCGCTCGTCCCTCTTGAGATTTGGCAGCCAGTCAGAGGGTGATTGTGACAGCTGAGAATGAGCAGCAGCCTTCATGTTGTTTGTGTGGGTGAT
Source organism: Diplodus sargus (assembly GCA_903131615.1). Lineage (NCBI taxonomy): Eukaryota > Metazoa > Chordata > Actinopteri > Spariformes > Sparidae > Diplodus > Diplodus sargus. The sequence goes on from CAEMYA010002118.1 coordinate 1,113,597, forward strand.
ATCAGCATCACAGCAGTCTGAAGTCAAATCTGTGTGAAACATCATCACTGTGACTCATGTTGTTGTTGTAGGAATCATCTGAGAGCACAAACACCACTATAGAGGATGAAGACACCAGAGGTACACACACACAACCACACACATACACACACACACACACACACAGTGTTCACAGCTCTGTTAGTTAATGACTGACAGGTTTTTAAAAGCATAAAAAGGATTCGGCTAAGATGCAAAATTGATACAACGATGATACTAACCTGTCTGTCTGATTGTCTGCCTGTCCGTCTGTCAGTGAGGAAACAGGACATCATTAAAGTCACTGAGCAACTTATCGAGGCAATCAGCAATGGAGACTTTGAGAGCTACACGTATGTAACACACTCGCACACACGCACCATCTCTTTAATACCCTGTCTCTTTACTTCCTGTGAACTCGATAGTGCCATTATATTCACATCCAACTTGAGTGATCACGCTACTTTTTCAGCCTCCAGTCAGTTCCTTCACTTTTCACGGTTAGCTTTGAACATATTGTTTAAGCTGGGGTTGGTATGTTATTAAGGCATGTTTTGTAATATTTGTGGAAAATCTCTCAATATCCCAAAAACAATCAATGATTCAAATGCCCTGACAAATAAAAGGAAAAAATCCAGTAAATGTGGCCTCTAATAAGCCCATACAGTCATCTTATTCAGCCTATATGAAACATATGACATATGAAACAGGGTACCTGAGTCATGGTCAATATAATTTGGCATTTTTGATAAGAATTAACAAAAAAACACTTTTTAAATGTCAAAGGGAAGACAGATGTGTACCATGATATATAATGTGAAATAAGTTAATTGCAGCTGCCATTAGCTTGTTAGATTAGTTAGCCATGCAGCGAGCAGTCCTATCAGTCAGTTATTTTCGTACTGTGGTACGTATTTAGGCAGTTGTTTGTATCTATTAGCAGGAAAGAGATGAGATTTTTGGGTGTTGGATGTTTCAAACATAAGTTTGCTTTTGCTGATTTCCACTGCCTCAATAAACTCTAGCTTTCAGGAAGAAAAACTAATGTGATCACAAATGTTGGAGGCCAATGTCACATTATTGTAGCGTTGACAGAAAGTAAACAAACGTGCAGTTTGTACAAACTGTTATACGTCACACTACATTTTGCAAGCAGAGATTAAGACTCTTATTTTGGAAGTTACATTGTCTTTACAGTAAAATGTGTGACCCAGCTGTGACGGCGTTCGAGCCAGAGGCATTGGGGAATCTGGTTGAAGGCCTAGACTTCCACCGCTTTTATTTTGAAAACTGTGAGTTGAACCAAACTTTCTGCATGACTGACTGTCCCACTCTGGTTTATAACTTATGATACCTGGTGTGGAGACAGTAACCGGAGCATCTAATTAAATAGGCAGTCATGTTTAGTACTACATGTCCAGATAACTGTCTCCACCTCTCCTCAGTGTGGTCTAAGAATAGTAAACCGGTCCACACCACCATCTTGAACCCTCATATTCACCTGGTTGGGGACGAGGCCGCCTGCATCGCCTACATCCGAGTGACACAGTACATCGACGCCAACGGGACGCCTCGCACTGCCCAATCGGAGGAGACTCGGGTGTGGCACCGTCGTGATGGGAAGTGGCAGATCGTCCATTTCCACCGCTCAGGCTCCCCCTCCACGCTCAGCAAGTAAGAACAGGTCAGAGGTCAGTTTTAAACAGGTCGGACATGGTTTATATAGCAGAGAGGAAGACTTATTATCTTATTATCTTGTTAGCCAATAAGCTAACAATTTTTTCAGTAGCTTTTATTTGAATAACGATGTACTGCAGATCAGGAGAAGAAAAGAGAACAGTAGAGAGGAAACAGAAAGAACTCTAGACAGTTGAACTAATATAAGCATGTTCCCTGCTTGCTAGCAAGTTGGTACTTGCACTAGGTACTGTTCATGTGAGTATTAACCAGGTAACCAAGACTCAAGAAACAAAGATATTTTACAAAGATACGTCAGAGACACTTCCTGGTGTAAACAGTCTGAAATGTCTTAAATATATTTGTAATATTATTATTACCAGAATGGCACTCAGCAGAGCTATTACCTCCGCTACGATGAGTGTCTGTAATTTAATTAAACCTAATTTAATATAGAATCAAACATATTTGAATCAGCTAGATTAGGATTTTTATTAGGATCCTCACTTATAGATACCAGCCACTAAATACACCTGTTTTTTGGACCAGGAAATGTGAAAATTTTAATTTTTTTAAGAAAATTATTGGATTTGAACCAAATGTTAATGGGGTCTATTCTGGGTCGAAATCCATCCTCCATCCAAGTTTCGTTGAAATCTTTTTGGTATCTTTTTGTATAATCCTGATCACAAACCAACTAACCAACCAAAAGAATCTGTTAGATTACTTTTGTAATCAATGAACAAATTATGTAAATGAGAGTTTTTGTATCATTATTATTAAACATTTTAGGTTTTAAAACAGTTACAATATGTTGTAACTATGTCATTGTACTGTAACTTCATTAACTGTGGGGTTTTTTTTTGTGTTTTTTTGTCCATCCAGTTAACTTCCAGAGTGGGTGGGTCTTTGATGGGGGCCACCGTCGCCTTGACAACTGATTGATTGACAGCAGGCCAGGCGTCTGACACCAACCAATCAGGATTTAGTTTGGGAAAACAAGATGAATGAGGAGGGGGGGGGGCGGGGCCAGAGAGCAGTGAACTGCACAACCAATCGATCAATCGACTAATCAGCTCGTCTGGACTTTGCTTCAGCCACACCCCTTCTCGATTAGCCAATCAGCTATACAGCAGAGATTGTAATAATGGGTGAAAACCTCTTATCTCCAAATCCTCCTTCAAGATGACTGACAGGATCATCGCCTCAACAACTGACAACACAACTGACTCAATGCCTTTAATTAGCTCTTGATTAGTTTTTAATTAGTTCTTAGTTTCTGCCTGAAAACACACCAAGACTTTGTTTCAATAGCTTTGAATGAACAAATAAAATAGACTTTAGAGTTCAATGAGGAGTTAAATAGATTGAAGGGACTTTGGTTTGCCATGACATATTATCAGCTGCAAATTAAAATATTTTTGGGGAATATTAAAGAAAATCTGGCATAATAAATGACAGGACTGTAATAAAGAGATTGCAGTAAGTTTCTGCATCACTGAAGAGGTTTGGTTAATGGGTTTAACCCTTTATAAAATCACAAAATAATGCTACAAGACTTTTATTTTACAATGAAGTTGTGAATTTATATATATATATATATAT
>CAEMYA010002118.1:1116946-1131354 GCA_903131615.1 Diplodus sargus
ATATATATATATATATATATATATCAAAATGTATTAAGAAGCTTTAGATGAAAATTATTCTGTGAAAATAAAGTATATTACATTCCCCTTATGTATCTGATTAAATTACAAAATTTCAACGAAACCCCTTAATGAAAAGCACCTCTGACTTCAGATCATGAAATCACCCCAGTTATATCTAATTAATAAGCAAAATCATCATGTGCAGCATTACACTGTAAAAGTTAGTGTGGATCCCACATTTGTGGTTAATTAAAGACTATTTAATGGATTCTTATTGGTTTTGGTCCACTTATTAGGTTTTGATTCCTCCATTAAATTAAAATAAAAAAATATATTCAACAAGATGAGTTCTGTTTCCTGGAGATATGAGATTTCCACCTGACAGTGAAGATATCTGACTAGAGTCATATCTGTAAAATCATTATTGGTTATTAATTATTATTTGCCCAATTATTTCCTTGTCAGAGCCAGGGCTTTACCCCCCAAAAATACCCACAATTTCTCATAAACGATTCACAACACTTATAATAAATAACACAGAATAAACACAGTAAACAGGCAATGACAAATAGAATACAGTAGAAAACAAAACACTAAATTGCACATTTTGTTGAAAGAATCATTTATATTTATATATGTATTTATTTATAGTATGTTGGAATTTAACTCTATTCAATCTTAAACTAAAATAGTTGGATGTAAACATAACGACAGGTTTACATCCTCGGTAGTCATAAGAATATTGTTCTCATACAATTTAACATTAAGCTCATCATTTGTTTTTCCAGACAGATGTTATTATTCAGGTTCTTCATAAGATTAATGAATATATATATAAACAGCATTTTATCTCACAATTATGACATGGTAACGTTGTGATGTTGGGGTCTAAAAAGCAATCAGCTGCTTTTGTAACTACATCATTAAACAGAGTAAATGTGATAGTAATGTAATATTTAATAATTAATATAAGCAGTTCAGGAAATACTAAAAACACCCCGATGAGTTTTGGATGTTGGATGCTCATCTCTCTGCTTCCATTGGGCTCGCAGAGCTCCACAAGCTTCCACCCTCTCCGGTCTGTGATCTTCCATGAACAGCCACACCTCCACCCCCCATGACCCGTGACCCCCCTGCCAGGTGTCCTAAGGAGGAGGGCCTTAACGAGGTACCTTAACGAGCTGTCTGCCTGCGCCTGCTCTCCACTCCAGGCTTCAATAGAGGAAAGAACTGTAAAATGTTTTAGATTCAGAGGAGATGAAGAAGAAAGGAAGAAAGCATGTGACAAAAACAGAAAGAAGATGAAAAGAAGGAAACAACTTATTCTCTCTGATTTTATTTTAGCACTTAACTCCAAAATAAAATGAAATCTAATTAGAGTTTATCAGCATTAATTTTGCTAAAATGAATTCAAACAATTAAAAAAAACTATTGATTAATTGATAGTTACATTCAAAATTATATTTAATGTTGGGTGCTTAAACAAAATCAAAGTATGTCTCTTTGTGGTTTCCATTTGTCTGATTATTGATCTCCTTGGGGATGCCAAATGAATCCAAAATGGACTCATGATTGTTTTCAGAACTTTTAAGGTTTTGAAGTAAAAGAACTGCAAAAAGATCCACAGTGATGCTTGGAAAGCCAATCAGAATCACTGACACAGTAACTCACCATCTGTTGCTGGGGACAAAGTCCAAAAAACAACAAAAAGTCATCTGTATGGAGTCCTAGAAGTGACAAAAATAACAGACAAATTAAAAGTTCAAACGATAAACAAAATTATAACAACGAATTAAATCAAAATAAATGCAATCCTTCAAATTTGGATATTCAAGGGTCATTAACAGCTGAACAAATGCGTTATTAACAAAACCGTAAATATAGCAGTAGGCTTTGAAGTGATATTTACAGACTTTAGGCTAAAAACATATGTAGCCTCATTTACATGATGATATAAGATTAAAGGACTAAATTATATTTGAACGCATTTAGTTAAAGAGCAAAACATGTATCCTATTCTACTGATCTATTCTGACTTTCATAGGAGCAACAAGGAAATTGTTACAAGGGCAAAGTGTAAAATGTGAAGCTGGTGGAGGATTGAACCTAGAGAGAGAAAGTGAAGAGTTGATCGTATAACATTTTCATTTTTCAACTCGTGTATTCGATTCGTGTTTGTGGGTTTTGTCTCTTCTGAGCCTCCGTCCAACTGGACAATCTGACTGGTGTTCCCGCTGTGTTGGTCTGTAAGTGGTGTGGACGCTGTGTGAAACCTCATATCTCTATTTACATTAGTTTTTAGGACACCTTACAATTTTCTGTTTCTGTGGCTGCATTCAACAGTTTTGTTTGTGAATTCTTTTTTTTTAGGAGATATGAGGTTTTGTGGTAATGGCAGCGTTCTTAAAACGTTAGATTTTTGACTGGAGTTCTGTATGGAGAGCTTGTATTTCTTACTCTTCATTGATGGTGTTTACTTTTTGTACAGAAAATGTGGTTTTCTGCATGCAAGACTTGACTTTGTGTTTTGTGTTTCGGCTTCGCCCTCTGCTGCGTTTTGGCATTCGCGGCTGCCATGTTGTTTTCCAGCTCTCCAGTGACTTGACTCGGACTTGTTACCTTTGTTAGCATTCCTCACTGGGAGCAATGGTGTCTGCTAGCCACGACCTAACAAAACGCCAGCAGTGCCGTCTTTGATATTCTGCGACTTTTGACCCGTTGTGTTCGTCTCAGAGGCTTTAGCAGCTTTTTACCGTCGGGAGAATGTAGAACTTTGTACAATCAGATTCTTACTATGATGATGATATTATTATTCTCGGTATATCGCGTTTGTATATTTAAAAGCTTTTTAATGTTTGAATCAGACATCCAGTGCTACCGTTGTGTGAATCACCCTGTAGAGAACACATTGTGTATTATTAGCTTTATTATTTTTGTTAGTATGATATGCATTATAGCGTGTGACACAAGTTCCCTTAGCAACCGCTGAATGTGTTTGCCACAGCGCCGCTGCCTTTTTTTTTACATGACATCTCTTTGCTATTGGGCGTCCCAGCTCTGGAAATACTCAATTAACCGAGGAGGCTGAACATCTGGTCAAAGGTCAACTTCTGGCTGTTTCCAAATGACCTCTGACCTCTGACACTTGAAAGTTGAAGAGAAAAGAATGGGGACTTTTTTTGACGATGTCACTAGTTAAAGGGTGGGACTTACAGTAGGGGCGGAGCCTGCTACTGGCGCTGTATTGTTTGATGTCAGTCTTAAGCTCCACCCACTAACAAAACATTTTGAATAACTAAGTATATTGACTCTCGTACTGTCCTAAAATACAGTTTTGAGGGACTTGTAGGCCTACTTTACATAATTATTACTTTCTGCACCACGCTTCAGAGGCAAGGAGATTTCATATAGAGACACACAACTGATACATTTATCAAAAATATGAGACATTGTTAAAGATTAAAGCAGTTGTTCCCACCCTTTAGGGCTTGAGATCTTTTATAAATTTAAAGTGAACTCAACAAGGTGAGAATGAACAGAATAGACAGATAGCTGACTGGTTCTGAATCAGGTGTAAAAAATTTAATATTTAGATCCTCTCATGGGCTAATTTGCATAAAGCCATTGCAACCAACCAAACTGAGAACTATTTTCTGAGTATTTAAGAAAAGCACAATGAAAGTCTTATGAACAGCTGAAGATACAGCCCTTCAGACATGTGGTTGCTCAACAGACAACAATATCTGGGGATTTTGCCAACTAGGAAGCTGCGTACATCAAACACATGTATTAAAAGTTTCGGCTGGTATTTTTTTCTGTCTTAGAAGATACTGTTCTCTTGACTCCAAGTTTTCAGCCACTGTTGGCATCAAAAGTCGAACTTGGGTAGCAAGCCTCCCTTGAGGTCTGGCTCTATATGTTTTTCTGATCCACAGTTGGTTTTACTCTCCTCAACAACAAATTTACCCCAAGCTTGAGTGCGACCACAGTTGGGACGCCAAATGGCACCTGCAGAGTGAATGGCTGTTTTATACAGTAGACTAGTCTGTGTTTTCTAAACCTCCACTTTGACCTTTTAAGACACTTGAAAGTTTTATTTATTCGTCGTGGAAATCTTTGAGCTCTGGGGACGCTCAAATGCTCCCTGCAAATATCTGAGATGTCATTTTTTTAGAACTATTTTGGTGTTTATGCTTGAAACTGAAGAATTCATCGTAAAGCAGATTTCTCATGTTACTCCGATGAACCAATGCTGATGTTTTTCCTGTTTTTACCAGATGTTCAGTAGGTGTGGCTGCTCTGTATTTATCCTCATGAATCCAAAGCAGTGACTTCCAACCATCAAGTGATTGATTCAGTCTGTGATCCAGAGGAGATGACTGATTCAGGATGTATGACTTTTTGCTCTGATTTTCTCTCAGATCTGATTGTTTCGGTTCCTGGTTGGAAGTCTTTGTTTTTAAGCTTCACCTGCAGCACTGAGAGCATGTTCACCACGGGAAGCTTTTTTTATCGACGTGATGGGAAACAGCAGGAGAAGGTCACTTCAGAGACTGCAGAAACTCTTGGCTCTAACCACAAGATAACAGGTTTTCAGTAAGCTAACATGCTAGTGTGTGGCTAAAATTGGTACAGTAAGACATGCTAATAATGCTAATAGGCTAGTAAACCATTTACCCAGGAGATTAGAGTTGTGGGTTTCTCAGCACTGATACTAAACCTTTTAATTGTTATTATTATTTATTTTGCACTCGATTAGATAACATAATTTTGTTTATTTTTATGTTCTATGAGATTTAAATTAGGTCCAAGGTCTCAGTCACAGGATAGTTTCTATCAAAAACACTTCAAACTACATTTTTTGCTGCCAAAATTGGTAGACACATCAAACTGAAGCTTCTGTTGACTAAAAACATGATATTCATCTAATAGGTTGAGAATTAACATTATAAAGAAATAGATAGCTGTGTCATGCTAACATTAGCTTGTGTGCTAACTGATTTCTGCTGACTCATTACGTAAAAATTCTATATCGGTGGTTCTGGAGGTTTGGATTTGTGTCTTCATGTCCGATTGTACATAAATCCGGTGCAAAGACCTTACAGTTTTAACAAGCCACCAACCAAATGCTGTACTAATTTTATAGTATTCAAGAAAACACAAGAAGCTCAGTTTGTATTTATTTAGTTGTGTATGCTGTTCAGTTATTAATAGTGTCAGTTGATCTCACTATAGTTTGGTCAATTTAAATGAGTGCAAATATTTACTTTTGGTGGAAAATTCCTTTTATTCTTATCCTTAGTTAAACCCCAGCTGTCAATAATTATGACAATGGTCATTAACTCGAGTACCAGCAAAACTGAAAAACGATATTTGGAATCTTCAAAAATGTGTAATTATTTATTCATCAATTTAACTGTTAACTTTTATTAAGTGTGACCATAATCACACACAATGTGGTCTGAATGTTGTTTCACATCAATGCTACAATGTCAGATTTATCATTTAGGTTAAGAATGACAAAATGTATACCTTTTATGTTATTTTTTTGTAGATTTTTTTTTTGCCTAACAACTGTAAAGCGTTATATATTTAGTCCAACAATAATCATAATCTGCCTTAAACACGTGTGATATGTGTTGAATTATAGAATGTAAACCCTGACTAAACGACCATTTGTCATCAAACCTCTCAAATTCACAGAAACCTGACCTATGGACATGAAGGTTCAGGTGCACAGCAAATTCCTTGTAATTTTTGGGGTACTTTAAGAAACGACCCTTCTAAGTTTATTTATTGATTTAACTGGTTTCTAAAGCGTAAATTTGATCTTTCTACAGCTGGCTTTAAATATTGTTCCTTCACAAATCAGTAGTTACTTTCATGACTGAAACTTGAGACTGTAATAGAATTAAAGGTTTGTATCAGTGTGAATTTTTGTCTGAAGCTCTTTTGCTCTTTGAGGTAATCAATTGTATGTTTTTTGGCTTTTACTTCAGAAACAGAAATGAAAAAGAGATAATAAATAAAATGTCGAACAATAAACAAACATTCATCTTAACATTTATGGATGTTTTTAAATCCAAATTAATCATTTTCTCTTTTCTGTCTGTAAAAGTAAAATCCAAAGTTCAAACAGACTGACTCCTCCCTGTTTCCTCTCCGTCATGTTCATGCTCTGCAAAATCAATAATCAATGATCAATAATCAGCTCCTTCATATCCACTCAGCTTTTTCTACTATGATGGATATTGTACTGTACTGTATTAACTCCAATGCTGCATGCTCAGTGTGTAACAGTGTGAACTGTGTGTGTGTGTGTGTGTGTGTGTGTGTGTGTGTGTGTGTGTGTGTGTGTGCGTGTGTGTGAGAGAGAGAGTGAGAGAGAGAGAGAGAGAGAGCAAAAGACAGAGAGAGAGTGTGTGTGTGTGTGTGTGTGTGTGTGTGTGTGTACGTATGTGTTTTTAATCTTTTTTCTTTTGTAGTTTTTTGGAGTATTTCTTCTTCTGCATCGTGTTCAAAGTGTTTCTGTAAATAAACTGAGGTGGTAAAATGCTGCCGTGTGATTTCCTTCGAAGACACAAACACATTTTGATCGTGTATGTGATGACTTTTTTGTGCTGAATCTTTCCTTCACATTGAATTTCTTGCCGAAAAGCAGATAGGTCAACAAGTGACATTTTAAGATAAAGTACCGGTAAAAAAAAGAGAGAGGCTGTTGTTCAGGTTGACTCACTGCTGAGGGATCAGAGTTTGAAACATGTCAATGTTCCTTAAAAGACATGTGATGATGCTTCCAACATCTGAGTCCCTCACTGCGATCCCTCAATCTTTTATCTTGGATTAATATTGAATTGAATTACTTTTTTTTGACAGTGTGATGAAAATTCTTAATGTGTTCAGTCTCCTAAAGAGACCAGGTACAAATGTATTCCTTCATGATCAACAAGTTCAGATAATTGATTCATAAATCAATTATCTGGTTTGGGATCGACAGCCCTGCTCTTTTGGAGCAGATGAGAACAGCAGTTAGCTTTAATTAAGAAATATCACACTTCAAAGGGTTCAGGCGCAGATAATCCCCTCCTATAGGCCACATGCTGTACATCTCCGTTAAATCTCCTGTTTGTGGGCTCCTTTTAATCTCCCCCAACTGACTTCTTTAAAGGAACAGTTCACCCAAATGTGATTTATCTCACCCCCATGCTGATGAAAAGTCAAGTGAAGCTCCGTAGTCCACTAAACATTTCTGGAGCTTCACAGCAAAACAGCGTCGCTGCATTCTCCTGAACAACTGAAGTAGATGGAGACTACTGGCTGAAAACATCAAATGGCTCCATACAGCTTGTTTGGATTAATCCAAGTCCCTGGAAACCGTAATTGATTTGAGGATCTTGCTTACACACTTGACGTACAGTTGAGTTCACAAACTTGAGAGGTGTGGGTTTCATCTTAATAAAAAGGTTGTAAACAGGAGACAGCATGAACAATTTAAAGGCTCCTCTGAAGCCTTGAGTATTGATTTATAGGATTACTTCATTGTAGCCTCTTAGAAGCGATACTGTAAAGTTAAGGAGCCTAATTCAGATTTGTCTTGCTGTCTTAATTCTGAATTGTATGGATTAAAATAGCCTAAATGGAAATAAAATAGGCAAATTGCCTTTTCCTTCTATTGTAGATGACAGTTAGATGACATTTAAGTTATAAAAGCCTGGTAATGTTGGTGTGCTTGTTTCTGGTCTCATTTCAGCTGTCAGATGTTGTCAGCTGATCCTGGAAAGGTTTGGCTGAAAATGTTTAACTTAAAGACTTAACTTGGTCCTGAGCTCAAGTTGTGTTTGTTGTAATAACTTGTTCATAAATTTTTTCCTTTTGGATTCATATCAGTAGATCCTTCCTGATGGATGCCGCTCTGGTGCTCTGCAGCTTCAGTCAGTAAATTTGTGAAAGTCTGACTGGTAGTTCATCAGTTCAGATTCATTATATGAGCTTCCCTTTTTTATTTAAAGTCAACAGCGTTTTATGACATTAAGTCTGAATCAGGCTTAACCCAACTGCATGTCTAATACGTATGTAAATATACAATTTCAAACTCCTCTTTGTCACCCAAATTACCATAAATATGACCGCGGTAATGTAATGGAGAACCAACAAAACTCAAAGCAATGTTTGGAATATTCAGAAACACACACACTATTTAAAATGTAATTATTTATTCATCTGCTAGTTTTATTTAGTTCGAATATAATCACACATAATACAGTCTGGATGTTGTTTCACATCCTCGTAAGATTTATCATTTAGGTTTAGAACAAAGCAGTAACTCACTGTAACATTATTTCATCTCCCTCTCGCTCTCTTTTTTAATATGTTATAAAATGCAAACTCTCACTGGATGGCTGTACGTCATTAAACTCCAAAACTCCCTATAAACCTGACATGTGGACATGAACTCAGGTGCCCACCAAACTTGCCGTATGTTGGGGTATTCAAAGTAACAACATTTCAAAGTTTATTTTTTCATTAAATGTTTAACTTGTTTAGATTAAATTTGATCTCCTTACACTAAAGCCATTTAGACACTCATGTACAAGAGATTAAATCTGTAAAGTAGAAGAGAACACAAACGTTTCGGGCAACACGCCCTTCTTCAGTGTGAATTCTGGCAATTTCACAATCAGCCTTCACGGGTGAGGTAAGTATATAACCACAATCAGCACAACAGGTAAATATCAATAGAGGGAGCAACATCCTTGTGGTTTTTTTTAATACAGATACCAATTATTAGCCTAGAAATGAAAGACACTGAAAACCATTATTTGGAACCAATACTGATTTGCAGTAAAAATGTAAATCTTTGTGTCAAAAATTCGAACAACCAGTGATGAAATAAATCTAAATACAATTTACTCAAGTGGTCTACAAGTCTTAAATACAGTTTGGAGGTACTTCCTCTCTACTACCTTTAGTTGATTTATTTAGTTGCTAGTTACATTGCAGATTATGATTATTCTGTGTTTATAGGCACATAATTGTGATGTGTTACCAATCAGCTAGTGTTGAGGTGTCAGTGGGACATTGTGTGAGAAGATGTTGCATTGGAAACAAAGTAGCACATTTTTATTTAGTTTATCTTATCGGGTTATTGCCTTATTTTTTACAAGATTCAATCAATATATATTTTAACAATTCAATTAATATTCAACATATACAGGGGAAATAATGCCTTTTTTGGTAAAAAGGGGTCAAAATAAAAACATGCAGGGACATTTCAAAATCTAATTCCAAAGGGAATTAGGAAAATATGTATGAATAAAAATAAGTAAATATTATGGTCATGAAAATAAATTAACCAAAATGTTTTTTAGAACTGCCTCACAGACAGGAAAAGACCACAAAACGAAAAAATAAATTAACATGCATTTCATTTGCTTATTTGCTACTCTGACTCATCACATAACTGGAATATTGAATAGTAAATATAGGTTGCATTAGAAAAAACAGTATCAAAAAGCTGTGTTGTTCTTATGAACACCACGCAGCGGCAGCAGCAGCTCGTTCCCGCGCTGGATTGACTCAACTTTGGCCCCGGAAGCGGAAATTCTTTCCTTTCTTGTTTCTGCTTCGTATAGAGACACACAGAGGTGGGTTCTCCTCAGCGATTTATCCAACTTTAATCTGCTTTATAGGTGAACATCCGATAATTTAATGTATCCCAACTTATTCTGTGGTAATGTTTGTTTCTGTTCGGGGTTAAATTATTTTTCTGTGAGAAACTTTATGTATGTTTTTGCATGTTTCTCTGTGGCTGTTGCGAGTCGGCGAGCTGCCGAAGCATGTCGCCATTTTAGCCCAGAGTGTTGAGTTTAGTAGCTGAAAAACAGTATTCACACTTAAATTAAACCTACTACAGCGTATTTAAGGAGGTACTTTGGTGCGTTTTCATACCGTCAGGAGCAAATAAGGTTAATATTGATCAGGTCAGACTACATTGGTTGCTAGATGATAGCAGGCTAGAAGCTAGCAGGCTAACGATAGCATCTTGTAAAACTGCCGGTGGTCACACGTTTGTTGCGCAAGTTTTCGCTTAACATTTAATTTTGATGTAGGGACAGAAAGCGGCTCACCAAGTTTGTGGGGTTCTGAGTGATGATACGGGTGATGCAGCGCCATCAAATCCGTGTGATAGATGCAGGTGAAGCTAACATTAGCCGACAGCCTGCAGATTGGATAGTACAAGTATTATGGACGACAATGTGTAGAAATGGAGAGGGAATAAATGTGGTCAGTGGGAAACACTGGACGATTCTTCAAAGACTGATGGTAACTTTTTGATGGGCTTTAATTTTGAAAGCTCTCCCACTTAATGATGTGTTTAAGCTGAGAGTCACATGGTGTGCCATTTTGATGTAAATTGACTGTTTGTCTATGGGAGTTTTGAATGCACTCCTATTAGGACTGAAACTCCCTGGAAGCCAACGTTGAAATGTAGATGTGTTGCATTATGTATTTAAAGATGACGTTATAAAACTGGTAAAAGGATGAAGAGCATCCTGTAGTAATATTGTACAATGAGAATGTGAACTGTTGCTCTGGGGATAAAGGGGTTTACAATGCAGAGCTTAATTCATTACTAATAAACACGTCTCCATGTGGAAACACAATGAGCAAGGTGTCTTTATGTATATGATGGAGCTTGAAACTTGTGTTTGGTCTGTCGCCTGTCAGATGATCCTAAACTTGGTGCTGAACTCAAGTGGTGTTTGTGACTTTGTTTTCCTGTTGGATTCATATTGGTAGTTCTTTCAGATGGATCCTGCTGTAATGCTCTGCAGCTTCAGTCAGTAAATGCGTGGAAGTCCAGCTGGAAGTTCATTAGTTCAGAATCCTGATACGTGCTGCTGTTTTTTTTCTTGACTGAATTTTTCTCCATGATTTCATCGCTACTTAACCCTGCAGTAGATCAGTGACTTGGGTGTATTTTCAGTATCATGTGTAGCTCTTTTTTTTCTTGGAGCCAAACTAACATTTCCACAAACAAGTTTTCCCCTCTCCAGACCCTTAGCTCTTTGGATCTGTTAAATTAATGAAATGTTTCAGGAGGGAAGACTGTCTTTGGAATGTGGAAAAATTTAAGGAAGAACTTACTGACAAGTCTGAAATAATTACATTTTAGTGCTGCATCCCAACTGACTCTAAAGCGTTGGTTCATGAAGTGTCTGTGGATGGTGTGGCTTCTTTCTCATGTCTGACTCTTTCCTCCTCTTCATCAGACGATGGCTCCTCGTAAAGGGAAGGAAAAGAAGGAGGAGCAGGTCATCAGTCTGGGTCCTCAGGTGGCCGAAGGAGAAAATGTATTTGGAGTTTGCCACATCTTCGCCTCCTTCAATGACACCTTTGTCCACGTCACCGACCTCTCCGGGAAGTAAGTTCACATTCAACAGTTCTCTTGGCCAACACGTTCTCACACTTTCTGTTGCAAAACCATGACCTACCATTCCTTACTAATGCTTGCTGTCATTTATTTGACTGTTGAGCAGTGTGCACATACTCAAATATCTGCATCATGTTAAGTGAACTCAAACTTGCCTGGCCTTCATCTGAAACAGAAAGCAAGTGTTTGTGTATGTGACGTCTGATTGGTCTGTGTGTCTCCAGGGAGACAATCTGCCGTGTCACCGGCGGGATGAAGGTGAAGGCCGACAGAGACGAGTCGTCTCCATACGCCGCCATGTTGGCAGCGCAGGACGTCGCTCAGCGCTGCAAGGAGCTCGGGATCACAGCTCTGCACATCAAGCTGAGAGCCACCGGAGGAAACAGGTACACACCATACCTGTCAGCGGGACTCCCGTTTGTGTACGTTTTTGTAAGTTTTACAATTTGACTGAAACTCTGTCTGTTTTCAGGACAAAGACTCCTGGACCTGGAGCTCAGTCTGCTCTCAGAGCTCTGGCCCGTTCAGGCATGAAAATCGGACGTATCGGTGAGTCGACAACACAGACACACATCCTTCCTTTCTGCAGGTCACTTTAAATCCCCCTCAGTCTGGGTGGTATCATGTAATCCGTAATCACGTCTCCATGGTAATATGCTGATCAGACATGTTTAACTGCAGCTGATCTGAGATCAGGTAGTCAAGGCTTAAATCAGTTTGCATGGAGCTGCTGCTCTCTGACAGCTTATTACATATTGAGATGGTTTCAGTCCACTTTAAAGCAGGCTGGTGAAGTTTGTACTGTAAAAGCAAATGAACCAACTTCCGGGTGTTATAGCTTATTTTTTTACTCTTTTACTCAACATTTATTGGTTTTTATGACATTTGCAGTCTTTCACACCAAGGGAACATGAATATACATGAGAAACATTTAAGTGCTGCATGAATAGTCCTTGAGCCAAATTTGAGTTTGTCACAAAGGCCCATAATGAGTTGTTGATAAAAAGTTAAAATATCATCGGTGCTTGCAGTTTTTATACTACGAATATTTGGTGCCTAAATAATCTTGCTGTGAGATTTTGTCTTCCTGAGTAAGAAATGTAAGCAGTAAAAGGTGGAATGTTTCCCTCTGAAAATAGAAATTGAAGAAAAAGGAAATACTTGACCACAGTTTTGTGATCCTTGCAGTACTGGAGTACATGAACTCTGTCCCAGTGTGAACTGAGCCTGTAGACAGTTGAAGTTTACATTGTAGTGTGAAAGACTTTTTCCAGTCTGCAATGTTTGACCTCCTTTTTCTTTTTCTTGTGTTTCTTTCTTCATTGCTTTGATCAGAGGACGTCACACCGATCCCATCAGACTCCACCAGGAGGAAGGGTGGCCGTCGTGGTCGCCGTCTGTAAACTGCACCAAGATTTTCTGACAATAAAAAGTTTGAACTCAAATCTGTTTTCACAAAGTCTCTGTTCACTACTGATCAGCCGTAAATAACAAGTTCAGTCATCTGTCAGGTGGTAGAAGAGAAACTGATTGTACTGTCTGGTTTGTCTTTCTGATGAGACAAAACTGTTTCAACTAAACTGACGGTTCAGTAGAAACTATTTCATTGAAACAGTATTTGAAACGAAGTTGAAATGGATCTTAAATACTTAATGTCAGGAAATTATCTACACGCTTGACCACAACCCTTTCCGTTGATATAAATTCTAAAGTAAATTTTAAGTGGGCAGTTTAAAGAAAATCAAAAACCAAAAAAATGGTTGGTGTTTCAATAGTTATAGTTTGCTACCTGTGGGAATCTGAGCCTCAGATTTAATTACATTCATGTAATCCCTCAAAATTTTTCTTGACAATTCTTTTTTTTTCAGTTTTGTTCGTTATCCAATTTTTTGCCGCTGGTAACCAGGGTGTCTGCGGCTTTGATTGCTTGCTGGAGAGCATGCGATACAGTTGAAGGCTTCAGAACAGTTGACCTGCTAAATGGACCTTGATTATTTAAAATAAACTTAATTTTGATTTTCACTATTAAGGCATTTAAACTAAAGAGTGTTAGTCTTGTGTATATTTAACTGAGAACAGTGACACTTCAGGTGTTCACATAATTGTGTCCACCGTTTGTACATGCAGTTCGGCTGTCTGCCAGCAGGAGGCAGCAACACACAGTCTGCCTTTAAGGTTTCACAGACTGAACACAGGAAACCTTGAAGTTAAATGATGAAATAATGAACTGGTGACATTTAAATCACTCTGACATTCAGACGTCTGTGTGTCTGTGGGCCTCGACTACCCTTTAGTCTCCCATCATGCAGCTGTGTCACTCCCTGGGGTTTGTGGGTAGGAGCGGTGTGTTGCTCAGGGGTTTGAACAGCAGCTCAACGTGAGATCTGAGAAGCTGCAGGAGGACAGAGCTCCCACAGAGCCACTTCCTGTTTCTAAAGGTCGAAGTCTGAAGAAACACGAGCTGAAAAGAGTGAAACTGCACCTGAAGGCTGATAGTCCAGTGGGGTAGCGCACAAATTTGATGATACCGTTACCGAGGTGATAAAAGCACCAAATTTTACATGAAGCTTCTTTAGGACCTCCTGAATGATTTCAGCCTAGGAGCCCAGCTGAAATATTGAAATTTGATGTCAAATGACTTATAAAACAATATCCAAGAAAAACGTCCTTTGTTTTTTTCCTCTTGAGTAAAACTTTCATGGTAATGGCCTTTTAAGACCAATGAATAAGTTTCATTTTGTTAATTTTTTGCAGATATTCCAAATAATAAGTGTAAAAAAGAGTACCAAGACACCTTAGACCCCAAAAAAACTCAAAAGTCCTGTATAATACAGGCGGAATTATCAAAAAAAGCAACAAAAATTGCTTAAATGTTAAGAGATCTTGGTTTCCTCTTTTATTTTTCAATTTAACTTTAGGTCATTCATATAGCCATCTACTGAGTTCATAGTTTGGCCATTAGTTTTATGTT
>CAEMYA010002118.1:1150771-1160771 GCA_903131615.1 Diplodus sargus
TCGATATGGCAATATATCACGATTCTTTGCCACCCAATACAATATCGATTTTTCAACTCCAAATATCGATATATCGCCGAAGAGCGACTCTGCTGTGCGGCATGTGTATTTATGTAGTAGAGAGAGTGGCTGAGGTCTTTGCAAAATGGATGGAAAGTTAACAACACCTCCGCAATTTAAAGTTGACGTTTGGAAGCACTTTGGCTTCAAAGTTAAGAGAGATAGCAAGAACAACAAGCTGGACAAAGAGAATATTACTGCCAGGAAATTTCATGGGAATTAATAAAATGGAGAGGCTGTTTTGAATGAAATAGTTCTGACTCAATATGTCCTCTGATCAATATCATCTGACGTACATATACAGGTACTTGTGTTTTCATCTTTGTTTATATCGCAATATCGTGATATCGTGATACGTATCGTATCGTGACCAAAGTATCGTGATACGTATCGTATCGTGAGTTTCTTGCCAATACCCAACCCTAGTATTGACATCATTTTCTACTTCCTTGATCTTTTCGATCATGCTCAGAAGCAGTACAATCCTCCATGTTTGTAGTTTTTCTACGGGAACATGCACAGCAAGCAGTGTTATACTCACATGGTGCTGCTGTATCCAGGTGAGCAGACCATTGAAAGTGAAGCTGGCCCAATTGGCCGCGTAATAACTCCTCCTGAAACACACAGTGATATTCAACTGTCAGGCAGGTTTATACAGGGATCAACAATTTCTGATTACTAAAATTGGAATATTTCATGCATAATCTGATTCTCCACAGATACTCCTGCAGCTCGCTTACAGGTGAGTTTCACATGTTTCTGATTCTAAATAATGACGTGAGATATCAAGACCAACCTATCGACATGAAGAACTCTCTGTCCCACTCTGGAAAAGGCTGCTGCCACCACCGACTCAGCAAGACCTAAAGACATGATCCACACATAAAGGTACAACAGCAGGAGAGGAAACAGGGATCAAGGTGTAGAATACAACCCAGACTTAGAAAAAACGTTAGGACATTGAGTAAAATATTTCCAAAAGTTAAAGCACAGCATATGCTGTCCAATAAACACAGGCTTTAAATATATATTTTTAGGATTTTTCTCATAATGCAGGAAAAGATGCTTGCAGTAATTTTAAATCATTAAATTATAACTGAAGGTTACAGTTTCAGTGCACTGGTATAATTGAACATAATAAAGTTCATTTTTAAACTGTGAAATATTCTGCCGCCATTACATTTTATTGTCATAATTGTGTAAATGGGTTTTTACATTGATCTTGGAATTTTTAACTCTCTAATATCAGTATCTGCCACATGTTTATACATCTGTCTGACTGTGGCAAGATTATGTCAGTGCAATCACAACCACACAAAGTACTGATGTAATAAAGTAGTAAAGACTACTGAAGAGTCATGGATCAGAACGTCAACATGTTGACGGGCATCGCAGCTGATGTGATTCCAACGCATGATGGTCCCTAGTTACGACTATGTTATATCACCCTATCTTTTTTAACTGGAGACACTCAGTGAAGTTTTGAAAATGATATTTTGCTTGCTTTATACACAACTTCAGTAACTCAACATTTTGGGAATACCTGCACTCTTTTAACATGAAGCCACGCTGTTGTGACATGTGCAGAATGTGGTTTGGCATTGTTTGGCTTTAATAAGCAGGAATTACCCTAAAAAATTGCACTACAGTCGCTCTGCTTATTTATACACTTGTATACATTTTGTACATTTTTGTATATTACTTTTTTCCAGGGGCGCCGCCAGGGGGGGAAAGGTTAGGACGATTCCAAGGGCCCGGCACTCACAGGGGGCCTTTTGAGACATGGGCAACCTATACAAGGGCCCAACTAGATTTTTTTTCATGGGGCCCAAAATCCCTGGCGGCGCCCCTGCTTTTTTCCATTGTTATTGAATATGTCTAGGTTGTTCCTCTTATTTCATTGTGTCGTTATTGTCTCTGTGTATAATGCTGCTGCTACACCGTAATTTCCCAGCTTGGGATCAATAAAGTATATCTATCTATCTATCTATCTATCTATCTAAATAACGTTGTCTTGGTGGCCGCATAGACACAAACACACAAGATATTACCTGGTATTTACGAGATGTATTCTTGTCATTTTGATACAGACAAGGTGTTTAATTTTTTTCATTTTAAATATTATGTGCTTGCGTAGATAACTGACACATTTATATTGGGTACTGTTGTTAAGATGACAATTATGTCAAAATGAACATAAAGCTAAAGTGGCTGTTGGTGTTTGAAATGTAGCAAGAGGATCACGTTATACATCTTAATCACTTCCACGGTTTACAGATTTTACATTTAGTTACGCTGACTCAGCAGATTGTACACCCAACACTTTGACTCAGCAGATGCCCTGAGATGAGGGAGTAGAAGATGCTGACGTATACACATAGGTTAACTCTTACAACGCTGCTAAATTTCTGATCAACTAACAAGCAGACGGGTGATGAACACTAAAATAGTTTTTAAACTGCGTACAGATAGCTAATATCACAACATCACGTGACGGGCATTGCACTGACAACAGCTCTCTTTAGCCTGCTAGCCAACAGCACAGCGGGCTAACGTTAGCCTAAGACACAGAAACATAAACACCAGGTATAAAACTAACGAAGCTAACGTTAGCAGTGAAAACACCGCGGTGAGCTCCGCTGCAAACATTAACGAACACAAACATTATCAGCACTTGTATTGAAGCGATTATGTTTGTATACATCTCTTATTTCAAGGAGCTAACACATCACCAACACCGTTAGCTGCTAGCCCCTATCATTTAAAGTTAATTGGGTGTTAGCCGTGAGCTAACGCCAAGGCTAACCCCAGCCAGTGTCCACAGTTTGGACCGATTTTAAAAGGGATTTCGGGGTGTTTGGGACCGAGCAGCCTTCGGTCGAGCGGGGAAGGATTTACACATATGATACAGGTCATCAAATGTAATAAAAATCGTCTGTTTCGTTACCTGTGCCCAGAATGACGACGTCAAATTCAGACGGCAGATCCTCAGCAGCCATGTTTGTTAGCAGGAAAACACAGTCACGTGACAGTGACTGACAGCTGATCTGTCAATAATTATTATCGATCAAATACATTAAATGTACAAATTCATGTTATGTCTTTATGAAAATAGATTTTTTAGGTTAACTATATTTATTACATTTTATTTTTAAAATGTCTTTGAGTTGGTCTACATCAGTTATTTCAAAATACAATTAAATTAAAACAAATTTTTTTTGAAATACTGGCAATTTATATATTTGCTTTAGATACAAACATGCGTTTTTTTCCTCCTTCGACTCTCCAGCGTTGCCCTTGGGAGGCTTTTGTCTTTCTCTTTTGTCTCTGTCTTATTTGATGTCCATGTCCTATTTCTGTACTTTTCATCCTATCAGACTGGAGCTGTAGTGTGAAACAGATGCATGATTCTTTACTACAGACAATAAAACCTCCATACACTCTGTAGATACTATCTCATATGCGTATTTTAGCGGTGTGAATAAATGCGGAGAGTATGAAGTCTCTCCGCATCTGAGTAAAAGTAATCAGATGCTGATCATCAGACATTTGATTACTGTCTGATCACTGAGACGTGGCTGCAGGTTTGGCAACAACGTTCTCTTCTTCTGTGGTACTTTCTGCCACTGCCAAGTCCTCCACACAGAAACACATACGCCACACACACGCCACACACACACACACACACACACACACACACACACACACACACAAACACACACACACACTGAGTGATATGGAGCCAAAAACACAGACTGTTTCCTTGTGTTTCTCCTTTATTCATCTAAAAAAGACCAGATGGCTAAAAATACTCTGCACTTGGTTCCCCCTTTGCTCACCTTGTTCCCTCATAATATTTTCATAATAGGTATACAAACGTATGCATGAATACATGTTTGTGTGGGTATGTGTGGCTTAATTTGTCTTTTCCATTAATTTTAAACTGTCTTTTTATTTTTCTTGGTGCTATTTATAAATGGCAAAATCAATACAATATTGGTCGTAAACCAATTAAGCAGCAGTCTTGCTAAATTATGAACTGACAGATCTCCATACAAAAATCTGATAAGCAAATACAATCTTACAATCTAATTAATCTGAATCAAATTAAGGTTTTTCATCCTGTACAGTTTGTGTTCAGGATGAATCAGTCAAAGTTGGATATGTGTGGTGTTTTTGGGCCAGTGTTGTCAGATTTCAAAAGGCTTTCTAATTTGCCAATCATGAAATGTGATCGTCTCTTTAAAAATCTCAAATGAAAGGCTTTGCTGGATAAAGTCTTACATGTGAGTAACAGCAGCCAGAGGGTCCAACATCCAGGTCCACCAAGGCTCAATATTAGGACTGTAGTATTAATACAAATAACATCTTTAGCATACACATGTATGCAGATGATGCTGTTCAGTATGTTCATGGAACAGGAAGTAGGCAATGAATTACAAATTACAGAAGATTATTTCAAAAATCTAAATTCTGAAATGTTAAAAGGTGTAAAGTAGCATAAAATACAGAGATCCAATAGTGTTATTTAGAACTTACTTTAAAAAACACATGCTCATCCTATAAAATATAATGAGTATTTTTTTTGAGTAACCAAGTACACCTCTGAAGAGATTTTTCTCCCCTTAACTTCTGACATGGTTTAATTTCAAGAACTTTTTTATGTAAATTTGTAAGGATTTGTTTTGCCCTGTTATGTCTTTATTGATAAGACAGCTGTTTATAAGTACTTTGACGAAAATGGGATATTTATATAGTTTTACCACACATTAAGTCAGTGGTTAAACCCCTCACGAATATGGAGGTTCTGGGTTTGACTCCACCAATCAGCTGGGTTGATGGATGGATTACTGATAAGTATAAGAAACAATGCATTTGCATTTATGTCATAAAAACACATTCATATATCTGTACAAATAGACTGAGTACCTACAGAGGAAGTAATCAGATATTAAAATTCCTCAATAATCTGATTACATTTTCATTGTAATTGAGCTTAAACAGACCTTTGTGTGTGTGCGTGTGTGTGCGTGTGGGTGTGTCTGTGTGTGTGTGTGTGTGTGTGTGTGTGTGTGCGTGCGTGCGTGCGTGTGTGTGTGTGTGCGCGCGCGCGCGTGTGTGTCTGCAGCCGGTCGATCTGTCGATGGAAACGTTTGAAGAGCGTTAAAAAGAAAAAGAAAGTGTTCTTCTGTTAAATCTTTCCTGGCGTCTCTTCTGTTCCTGACATTAAAAGGCCTTTTGTAGCTCGTTAGCGCGAGGTGTTAACGAGGGCTGTGTACTGATAGGACGGCTGTGATCAGCTGCCAAAACGTTTACCGCTCGTTTTCTGACTGCAGAGAAACCTCCAGAGACAACGAGAGAGAGAGAGAGAGAGAGAGAGAGAGAGAGAGAGAGAGAGAGAGAGAGAGAGAAGAGAGAGNAACAACCTTGAACGAAGAAGATAGTGAGTGGAGTTTGGTGCTACAAACAAACATAATGGGTTGAGTTACTTTCCCACCTTGAAATATCCAAATACTGTTAATCTGTCACATATATGTGTTTGAACGTAAGTGAGTACAGAAAAAATACAATCAAGCAGGTGATCGTCTACCTAGTGTCAACTGTTTCAGAACTTCGTTCTGATAGCTTCTTGGAGACAGAGTACTGCCTGGATTGTTGGAATTTGTGTATCAAAAACCGAGAACCCAAATTTGTCCACAACCCTGCCATTCTTCAATTGGAGCATCTGTGGCTCATCAGGTAGAGTGTGTCATTCCATAATCATTGGCTTGGTGGTTTGATCCATCCTGCGTCAGTGTGTGAGTGTGTGTGTGAATGGGCAACACATTCTTATGTCTAACAGCTGAAGAGATGGATTGCCATTGACTCCAAAACCCAAGATATACCACCAATTTTAAAACAACATGACTGCTGCAACGTACCAATGACACTTGGTCATTTCTGGGAAAACCACAGATAACTTAAATCTGGACGTTTCTTAATGTTTCAACTTACATCTTAATTTGAATTTTCTTCTTCTCTCTTGTTATAGTGCTGTGGTTATGTTCAGCTCAGATTAAGGTGCAAAAAATACGTTGTTAGAGTTAGGAAAAGATCATGGCTTGGCTTGAAATACCTGTTTTGGTAGTCACGATCAAGGATAGAGATGGTCCGACTTTTTGTCACCACAAAAATGGCTGGAAATGTCCACAGGTGTCCTGTAAGATATCCAGCAGTGTGATTCAAATTGCAGTCAGCCATTTTGCAACCATTTTGGCAGCCACCTCCTGATTTAAGAGTTAGCAATATGCATTTAATGTGAACGAGATGTGCCATGTTTGGTACAAATTTCAACCTTGGACATATCTGTGGTTTACAGAAAAGTTAACTGCTAACACTAAATCATGGCAACTGGGCTGTCTTTGTCAAACTGTATGGTTGCACTATGTTTTGGTTTAGGCAAGAAAAGTACTAGTTTAGTTAAATGTGGAGGATTGGGATAAAATGACTGTGTCGCTAAGGTATGTTACATGTTATGAACGTACCGTTGTTACGTAAGTGTGTTCACACAGGTTAATTTCAGGTCAGGTCTTTCTGGTGTGAGACTGAGCCTTTAACGTTTGTGTGGAAGTTAAGATCTTTCCATGAGTTTGTTTTTGTAAAATAAAAATGCTTTAAAGAATCTGTGTGGGACTGTTTATTGTCTAATTCAATTGTAGCCTGGATCTTCTTTATTAATGTTAACTTCTGTTTGTCAGGATCATGTAAAGATCCACTTTTTGTACAATAAAAAGGTTGTTCTTCCTGCAGTTAATCCCTGTTCAGCTTCTCACTGTATTTTAGCTGGTTTGATACGTCAGTACTGTAGCCAGGTAGATGGATGATATGGATGTGATGGTATTCAGGTATTTTCTGCTGACATTTAATCTGCTCTGCTCTGTAAAGGTTAATTTGATGCTTTTAATTTGATGCTGCGCTTTTAATTTGAAACTCAGCTGATGTATGAGGTGGAGTTTCTCTCAGCACCATCAGTCTCTCTCCTGCACGCTATGATTAAAAAATATGAATTTATTATCTCCGCTGGAAAAGCGCTTGCCTGATGTTTCTTAATACATGTGAACCAGATTACTGCAGATAACACATCAGGTGATTTAAATCCATAACACACTTAAATAAAAACTGTAAAATGCTTGAGAAACTAGGGATAATGAAATTATAAAATAAAAAAGGACAAGGGAAAAAATATAAAATTAGATAAAATAAATACCATATAAAAGTAAGAAATGTAAACAACGAGAATCATAATGTTTATCAAAGATTGTCAAAAAATATAGTAAAGAAGCTACAAAATGCTAAACTTTGTGAGGATAACTTAAGTGTACTTACGCTGAAAATACAAATCAAAATCTCTTGAAATGTTCAGTGTTTGCCTGTGAAATGTTCTGTGGGAGTGAAAGCTGTGTAAGCATCAACACAAGTTGACAGTGATAATATTCAATAGGCTATGTCTACTGACGTGTAGGTGGAAAATAACCTCCTGAAAGAAATATAACATTTTGAATCCAGTGTAAGACCCGTAGGCAGTGGAAATGTCATTTTGTGTGTAAATACTGAAAGAAGTTAAACATACCTTTGAATCGTAAACTAAAATGTCAAATGTATCTGTTTACTTGAAATGTCGTTTCGCTGTTCCTTAAAGGTGCAATATGTAAGAATTGCCTGCCTGTCGAATGTATACTCACATAAACAGGGGGCAGCATTTAACCAGATTAACCGCTAACTGCTGCCAACTCTATCTGCTGTCACCTAGTTAGCTCAGTTAGTAAAGGGGCTAAGCTTGAACCTGGATGGGCTAGGGCTAGTTGGTTAGCATGCTAACTTCAGGAGATATCTCTGTAAGAAAAAACAAGCATGTCATGATATGAAACTGTTATTCCTTCACACTCTGTCGAATGGTTATAGTCATGAAATAATAATAAGCATATTAAACATTTTGTTAGGTCAAAAGTTTTTTTTGTTTTGTTTTGTTTTTCTCTATGCAAAAATGTTGACAGTTGGCTCCAGCTCATTACAAGGTCTGTCAGCCAAAAGCATAACACTGTAGGTATCACATGGTGGGCACATCCAAAATCAGTTGTAAATTATTTTCTTAACCCGCCCTCTCAGCCAATGGGAGGCCTGTCCGTGTGCGACCCCTATGCCTGATTGGCTATATTGTGACTGGCTTCTAATGGGACAGAGAGAGAGAGAGAGAGAGAGAGAGGTAGAGGTAGAGAGAGGCAGCTGCAGTTCAAAGAGAGAGAGGTAGAGAGACCTTCAGATAGAGAAGGCTAGAGTCAGAAAGAGAGCGGAGGGTCGTCAGTCGTAGTGGCGGGAACGGTGAGAGACGGAGGACAGATGAAAAGAAACAAAAACAAGAGAAAAGAAAAATAAACTCACTTCTGTTCTTCTCTCGATTCTGTTCGAACATGGCGGGCACCCCCCTGTCCCGGACATCCACCCCGCCGTCCGACTCCCTCTTCCACTCCGACCCACCCTACAGTGCTCCAAACACGGCCAGCTCACCGCGGCTCCCCGGTGCTCGCATTGCCGGATCTTTCCTGAGCGGCGGGAGCGGCAGAGTCCCGGTCAGTGTTAACGGGACGAGCTGCGGAGGCGGCGCCGCTCCTCCGCACACCGAGTGTAAGATGGTGGAAGTTCACGGCGTGAAAGTGGCTTCGTTCACGGTCAACGGCGTGGAGCTGATCTGTCTGCCGCAGGTGTTCGAGCTGTTCCTGAAGCACCTGGTGGGCGGACTGCACACCGTCTATACCAAGCTGAAGCGGCTGGACATCAGCCCGGTGGTGTGCACCGTGGAGCAGGTGCGCGTCCTGCGGGGGCTCGGAGCCATCCAGCCCGGAGTCAACCGCTGCAAGCTCATCACCAGGTCCGACTTCGAGACGCTGTACCGGGACTGCACCAACGCCAGGTGGGCCAAGACAGACAGAGCATGTTCAGAGGAAAAAGTTTAAATGGGCTGTTTTTATTAGGAGGTTTGGTGGAGGAGGCAGGAAGTTGAAATAAACTGGAAGTCAGATAGTTTGTCACAGTGACAAGAAATATTATAAACTCATGAAAATTAAATGATTTACCGTTTTAACAGGATTGAGACTAATTTAGCGTCTACTCGTTTGTTTGCTCAGATTAAAAACACATTTTCCAAAATAATCAGAAACATTTTTTTTTCATTTAATTTGATTTATATGATACAAACTGAGCTCATAAGTCAAAGAAACTTCAGACAACATCAGTAAGATTTTAAATGATCAGGATCTTCCTTTTTGATTTCCAAATGTTTTCATTCATTATAATTTCCTAATTTAAAGGTCTACATACTGAATTCTTCACTTTCTCATTGAATTATTGGCCTTAAATATAGTCAAACTTAAACATGTTGAATGTGTAAATACTTCTATTAGCCTATACATATAAATAGGTGCAGAAGTGTTTTTAATTGTCAAACTTCCATCAAAAATCCAAAAGAAAACACTTCAGTGGAGACTTTCCACAGTGTGATTATTGATCAGTTTGTTTTATTGACTACAGACTATATAAGCCATTCATTGATCTGGAGAAAAAAAAAGAAAAGAAAAGAAATTAAAACACAAATCACAAATCACAAATCGATCTTCCAGCCTTCACTGAACTCTCAGGGTAAATTCAGATGATACAGCAGCAGAGAAACACATTTAGAGGGAAGAAACATAAACATTTTTATCATAAAATAAGAAAGGGTGACATTAAGTTACTCACCTAAATCATGACAATACAGTGTGATAGATTATAAAAACCTATAGAAGAGAATAGTGCAAATAATTGTGTATAAGAAGTCAAGAAGTATAACATGATGCTTCATCTATATGTAGGAATTTGTATCTAAGCTATACAGTATAGGTGCAGAAAACATAAAATATTTTATGAT
>CAEMYA010002118.1:1165771-1196504 GCA_903131615.1 Diplodus sargus
GCACAGTACAGATCGAGTCATAATTTGTGATTGACTACTCTGTGAGTGTGTGTGTGCGCGTGTGTGTTGCAACATATAGTGTAGGTGTAATAATGTCTTCAAGCAACAAGACAAGTGCATTCGCTCTGCTGTCTGTTTGACTTCACTGCTAACAATAGCCAAGTTTCCATCTGGTGTCAGCTGTTTATATGAGCATTTTTACTATGCAGAAATCCGACAAAGTATTCTGTGTTGCTGTCTGATGTGTAAAAATGTGTTTATGTTGGGGAACAATTTTGCATTTCACACCCATAAATGTGACCTGAAGGTTATTTTCTCACAGAGAATGTGTGTGGGCACTGGGTGCTGCTAAAACACAGGTGACATACACTCAGAATTGTGCCTGAACACATCAAGTGAAGCCGCTAACATGCTTATGTGCTGCTGTGTAGATATCTTATAATTAGAGCCTGACTGGATTTTAAGGGCCAATGCCAGAGTAAAAAACATTCTGTCCTTGATATATTGACTGATATTCTTATTTACATAGTCTACATACATGAACCACATTTTGCATGTGGTTATCAAGCACTTGTGAAAAAGATACGTAATGGAGGAATGATTTTTTTTAAATTTACTTAACTTAACTTAATAGTAACAGTAACACACACATATGTGTGTGTGTGTGTATTAAATATATGTGTATTACAACTACTTAGGTCTTTAATTAGTTTATTTTATTTGACCAACAGTCAGAAGTTTATTTATTATCATAGTTGGTCAAAACAAATAGACAACCAAGTCCTTGGATGCTGCAACTCAAACATATTTTCACTTTAAAATGACTGAAAAGATTAATTGATGACAAAATAGTTGCTGCTTAATTTTTTGTAACAACACCATAATGATGATAATCATATGAAATCATTTAATTAAATTGTAACTGAGCACGTCAGAAGAACAATATATGTGTGTAATCAGATTAAATACACACATTTCTTGTTTTGCTGTCATATATAGTCATGTACAAAAACAAAGTCAAAGTAAGGGAGAATATGTAATAAGCAAAAAATAAATCTACTCGATCACACATTATATAAGATCATACAAACACATATGTTTGTGTGTTTGAGTTCCGCTTAGTACCGATGTTCTTTTACAAAACATTTGATTTGGTTCATTTAACTGGTTTCACTGGTTGAACTGGGATCTGTGTTCCTGAAAAGTCTCACAGTTTATTCACCTGAGAGTGTGTGTGTGTATGTGTATGTTTGTGTATGTGTGTGTGTGTGTGTGTGTGTGTGCACGCATGCTACATAAAGGACATTTTGTCCCAATTTAATTAAGTGTGGAAATCCCCATAACACACGCAATCGCATACACACACACACGCACAAGCACACAGTAAATTAAATTCCTTAGTGTGTGTGTGTGTGTGTGTGTGTGAGTGTGTGTGTGTGTGTGTGTTTGAGAGAGAGAGAGAGAGAGTATGTGTGTGTGGGGGTCTCAGACATGTCAATCAAACACTGACCTGTGTGTACCCCTCAGACTGTCACAGTGTGTGCGTGTGTTCATAAAGCTGAGGCGGTAGGTTTCGGGCAGATGTAGCGACCACGGCAACCGATCCCGATCAGTTACATGGAAGGCTTTCGTAAGCATTTTACTGTTATCTGATTACTCCTCAGCCTTGTGTGATATAATTGGTGACATCACAATCATTAAGTTCAATGTAAAAGTAGAAATCAGAGCTGAGATGAAATCTTCACAATAAATCCACTTTTATAAATACCCATTTTTCAAAACAGTTATCCGTATAATTTTCCGAATAGACATGTATTTGAGTGTCTTGTATTTCTTAAGTGGACAAATTACTAATCAACATTAATGTTATATGACCAAGCTGAAAACTGAATGATATTCGGTTTACTGTGAACAAAAGCTTCAAATCCTCACAAGAGGCATAATCATGAAACTGTCAGTCAAATCATCTTTGAAGCTCTAATGATGACTGTTAGAATCATTGATGATCACAGAGATGTATTTTAAGCTGTTACAATTACATTTAAATGTAACTTTTGGGTTTTTTACTGTAGACAGAAATAAGGTTTAAAGTCTCTTCCAATTATATATTCTTTGCATTTCTGACAGAATTGCACCTTCATTGGGGTTGAGTGATGAGACGAAAACAATGGCTTTTAGTAAAGTGAACACCCACTGAGCCACATAACGATTGATTCCAACACCCAGGAATCTGGCTATTGTTTTTAATTACACCATCGCATTTTTTAAATTAATACTTAGTTGGACGACAGACTCTGTAATCATCAGTTGTCTGCTCCGTACCGCAGCGCCAGCACCAGAGTCGTGGAACAGAGTAGCAGGTGTCACGTTTCACTTATCACGCAAGGACTGTTAGAAGTGTAGATTAACAAGATGATTAACAGCGGAAGTTTTGTTTTAAACCCAGACATAACAGGGAACCTGATAATGTTAAATTTCAAAAAGAAGTTGGTTACTTTACAGAGAAGTTGAAGCTGTGCATCCTGTCACCTACAGCTACTTCTTGTTCCATTACTCCCACAGACTGAATAAAACTGCTCCCTGACATATTTCAAACTGATCAGCTGTCAACAAATGACCGTTGTTTTGCTCTGTAGTTTTGATGAACAGTAGCAGTTAAGTACGTTTTGCCAGTTAAATGCTTTTAGAGCAACATTATGTAACTTTTTTACCTTAAAATAACAGCTTCTTAATCATTGTGATTGTACAGTGTCCCTCTATCACTTGTTTTTGCACTGTGTAACTTCAGTGAGAGGGTAGGATCACAGCGTTATATACATGTTTACTTAAACATACAATTTTTCGGCACATAACAGTGTAATGACGTAATGAAACGTTAAAGTTACCTACGTCTGACAAACATTTAGAGACCTGGGATTTGTATTTACAACAGTGAAGTTGCACTCAGAAACTGTGAGGGGCGCCAAATCACACAAAATGCCAATTTCTACATAATGTTACAACAGGAAATTAGGAATTAGCATTAACATGAGCAATCACTAACTGCAGCCCTCTTTTCTTGTAAAAAATGTGTTCGCAACATTTCTGCTTTTATTAATATTACTATTAATGTCCTAAAACTTGCGTTTTTATTTGCACGTTAAAATATGCTGATGTAAGGTTTCATGTGATAATATTATTGTATACTATATAATTTATATTGTGAAATATTTTCATGGATTTGAATTTAGTTTTTTCTTCAGTTCAACTCTACAATTCTTTTTACAGTTATCACTTAAAATTTAACTTTGACTGTTTCCTTGTATTTTTAGTACTATCAGAGAAAACATTTGCATTCAGATATAGTTTAAATACATGACAGTTACTGTTTTCTGCTCTCTTAGACTCATCCTCGTCTCTGGCAAACGGTGTCTCTTAAAATCCTCCCCAGGGACCACGATATTGAATATAAAAGGCCTTTAGGAGAAAGAGAAAGAGAGAAGAGATGAAACGGATTAATTCATGAAGATAAAACATGAGATTAACCTGGAATATTAATACTGAGCAGAGAGGAAAGGCCAGTATTGATTAATTATTCATGGTTGTCGATTTGAGGTGGAATCCCATTTAACGACTTCCTCTGTGGTCCTTTAAGGTGGTCAGCAGGTTTATTTAAAGGGCCATCCCGCTGTGTTTTTAATATTTGTTCCGTCCCTTCTCCAGCTCTAGACCAGGTCGTCCTCCGAAACGGACACTGGGCGTGGCCACGATGACTGACGGCTCCAGACTCCTCCCACACAGCCTGTTAAACCCTGCCCTACTGTCACAAACAGGTGAGTCAAACAATTGACCCCCTCCTCTAGGTGTTTTTGTGACTGTTGTGCCACAATGTGAAATTAAATTGTGAAAGAAACAACATATTGTATAAAAGAGTGAAGCTGTGTTTTGAGTGATGGACAAATGATGTCCTTTTATTTCGAATGGGCCCAAAATAGCCCCTTTCTCGCTATTTGTATGAAATCTGTGTGTGGGATCACAACCAAAGCAATGAGATCCAGATGAAGACACATGTTTTCATGTGTTTTAGGTTAACCATAAGTATACAGGATTAGAATAGAGGATTATAAAGAATCTGCCTTTGTTCATTCTGCTGCAGGAAGATGAGACCTAAGACATGAGTCCTTACCCTGAATTCTGCCTGTCAGGCAGGACCGAGTCCTGGCAAGCCTGTATAATTAGTGAAGCAATCATATCTATATTATTGCATTCTACAGAGCTGCAGATTTCTGTCTGTGTGTCATCACACGTACTGTACACACTGTGTAACTGCGTGTGTGTGTGATTAGAGCTATAATTAGCATGCTTAATTAGCAGATGTCAAAATGACTGACAGATTAGTGTCTCACCCGAAGCACACGTGTATGTACGTGCATGTGTGTGTGTGTGTGTGCGTGTGTGTGTGTGTGTGTGCGCGTGTGTGTGTGAGTGTGTGTGTGTTCCTCTGGGCGACAAGTGTCAAGAATTTCATCTCGTCTTGAAAAAAGCCGTAAAGAAAAGCTCATTAAGCAGATCATATGAATGCATGTGAGTGTTTGTAAGACGATACTGATACTTCTTGTTGTTGTTGAAGCTTCAGACAGATGAAGAGTCACAGTGACATCACATAAATAAAAAATAAATAAGATAAATGCTACAATATACAAACTTAGGACTTGTAGCAGCCAACTTCCTCCAAGTATTTTACAGATTCTATACCACAGTGTTTTATCTATGGGGGCATGTTTTTTTTTTCAGGTGATTTAAACATATTCTTGATTTGAAGTGGCTTTATTAGCAAGAGTGGTGTCAGAAAAATGCAGCCTTATCACTGCCACCTGAAGAGTTTCCGTCGATTTCCTCCGACGTAGGTGCAGAATGCACAAGCTTGCTGGTGGCCGGCTGTCATCTTTGTAATGTTCGGGTGCAGCTTTTTTGGCTTGGAGACACAAGCGATGTGAGGAAACCCAACAGTCAGCCTTCGCCTCCGCTTGTTCCTCGACATTGGTTTGGTGTGTCTCTGCCTTTAGACTTTAATAAAGATTCAGTGATGATGTGATGACTAGATGACTTTTTCTCGTCCTTGTAAATTCATGAGTCTTTTAAGTGGTGTTAGTCTTGAAGGACCCCACTGGAGCTGTTGTTACTCCAGGTCAAATGGACTCAGAGACCCTCTAACATGATGAAGTGATGAGACTTCAGGACAGTCTCTATGTAGGTCTACACTGTCTGTGTCTCATTAGCCGGTCGTTTAAATCCACCTGAGCGTGTCACCTGTGAACCTGCCGTGTCCTCTGATGAAGGCCCGTTTGGACGTTTTAAACTCTGAAAACAGACGAGAACAGTGAAGTCTTTTCATCTTTCTGTACAGCAGAGTTTTAATCCAACAGAGACGCTCCGGTGGTCACAGAGAGGAGGAACCACATACCGAACCTTTCACCTCCGTCACCTGCCTGACAGATCTGACAGCTTAATGAAAACACCACACACACACACTGACACACACTTAGGATTTGATTAAAAATACTCAAACTGCCACGTTTTTTGACCGAGGTCAGAGACGGAGAGATCAAAGGAACAAGAATATTATTAACTCTGTGCACACAGGCACACACACACGCACGCACGCACACACACACACACACACATACACACACACACACACACAGGGAGAGTTAATTAAAATGTTGTAAAGGTTGCGTCCACAGTGAGGATAAAGTCTCGTTGTTCTCAGAGTCACAATGCAAGTACAATTTTGAAGTACTTGTACTTTACTTAAGTATTTCCATTTTACTTTACTGCTTTAGTTACTGATTACTATACAAATCAGGATTTTACATTAAAAAACAAATGTACGATCATCTTATAAAATCTGAAACCGTTTGTTAGATCTGTCTCAGATGTGTCTACGTTTTTGATGAAAAAGGTCCAGAATATTTATTGAAATGTATTCAGAACTCTTTTTCCTTTTTTCTTCTCCCTTAATAGCCCTTTGAAGGGCCCCAACCCCTACGTTGGGAACCACTTGACCATTGGTTGTTCTTTGTTTTAATAATGTAAAATATAATAATATATACCAACTCAGAAAGTCAGAGAATACTTAGTACATGAGTTGCAGAGTTGAAGTCAAGTAATGCTGAAACATGGCTGATTAAACATCGGGTTGATGGTTACAAAAAGGTTACCAAAGTCATGTACAGCACAGATATTTTATTGTTTGCTTTGCTCTTCCTTGTTGAATATGGGAAACAGCTTAAATGCTCTGAGCGATTCAATGAAAAACAACGTACTTTTTGACACCCATGTTGCTCCCACTTTCCAACATGACACACATGGACACACCAAAGTCAGAAGAACGACTTCCCAACTCAGGACATGGGACTATCGGAGTAGCACATAAATTGAGCATTAATGCAAACCACCATTTGCATACAGTGCAACCTCAAATGGAGACTGAACTCCAGTTTCTTGTGTCAGAGTCTTAAACATTGGACGTCCAACCATCCACCTTACCTCTGACTTCAATTTACAGTACAACAATGTCACATTTCCTCAGCCGGCGAAAACAAATAGCCAGTGTCCCAAACTGTCACACTTCTGGTGTATGACAGCAGCTTTTAGGTTCCCTCTTAGTCCATCCAAACAACTGAATCAGAAATAAGAGGCAAGAACGAAGCTGTTACTAATATAGAGTTCAACACTGATCACTAGCTGAGTTTTACTGTTAATATTATCTTACGTTTTGCAGAAACAATACTTGTTGACAGTGAACCGAAAATATATTCCTCTAAAACACATCTGACGTGTCCAGTCAGTCATATATAAACGATGTAAAGAATGAATATAAATAAATATTCTATCACAGTGACGGATTGCTGTATCATCAACACTGCAGCTTCCCGTTCAGGTTAAAGCTTCTCCACCATCAGGAAACATCATGTATGAAATGGAAGTCACGACGATAACAAAACATCTCTGAACTTATTTCCTTTGATAGATGTGTTTCTGTGAACTCTGAAAAAAATGAAACTGTTTTCCTTCTTTGATCAGACAGGAAACAGCTCTGTTCCTTACGTTTGTTTTCAGCCATGTTCAGTGACAGTCGAGACAATTTAGACAGAAAACAAGATGAATTTATCAAACTGACATGTGTTTATTTACTGTGTGTGTGTGTGTGTTTATTATAAAATCACTCTGGTGCATCTCAGTGTTTCCTGTTTTCCCCACCTGAAAGATTTCTGTAATCGACTCTCTGCCGAGAGAAATTATTATGATACATAAAAAAAAATATTAGTAAAAAAAGAACCAAAGACCCCATTTAGAAAACAGACAATATAGAGACATAATTGTAGGTTTATTTGTTTTATTTCTGTCCGCTTTCTTTCCTGTAGAAGACCAGTCGTTTCTTTTTTGTTCCCTATAAACGTTTCCTCCCACTGAACTTATATTTATGAGTCAGTCAGTATTTTATTGGAATCTGATCCACAGAATGATGATTACACTGGAATATCACAGACAGAATTGTAACATTTTAGCAAAGTGTTTGATTTTCACTCTGAAACTACTGTATATCAAAGTGTTGAGCGAGTTTGGAGATGTTGGAAGGTGTATTTTTGTCCCTTCTGATGGCGCTCACAGTCCCCCTGCGTCCAGTCTTTATGTTAAGCTTAACGTGTCCTGGATTTATCAGTACTGGACAGACAGACATGAAACACGCAGCTGATCTAAAGCCAGTTTCAAAGTCTCTAGACATTAAATGTTCCAGTTTCAGAAGCTGAAATATTAAAAGAATGAAAACAGAATCTCCTGCAGGGAAACACTGAGAACAAAAAGATAAAAAACTTGCTTTGTCTTTCTGTGTTTTCGTTCATCAGGAGGTTTTTTTTAACGAGCCGGAGGGTTGCGGGTGACGGTGGGGGGGTCGCTGTCCGTTCGTTAGCAGGAGTCCCTCGTTAATACTAATTGAATTAATTAGAGGAGGCGATTAATTGGGCCAAGTGGCTGCAGGGAGAGAGAGGTGGTCGAGAGACAGCGATAGTCACTGGAGAATTTCAGGCTGCCAGTGTTATTAATTATTGATCAATCACTAACTTCTGAAAAAGCATTTGGAACCTTTACCTTCATCTTCATCTCCAAAGATAAAAACATGAGCAACATGAACATGTGCAAAAGTGAAATGTGGGCAGAATTAATCAAATGAACTATTATAAATATGAAAATTGGCTCATCAGATTAAACTTACTGCTCTCCAGAGAACGAACTAATCCTTTTATAACTACATGATCTTTTCTGTTGAGCCAGGAAAAACTGAAACTTGTAAACATCCTGCAACTATTCAGACGCCAAGAACAGAAAAATCATCAGGATGTAGTTTCTTCATCACTTAGTAATTTAGGTTTATTACCATTAACCCATTAAGTCTGTGCATTTTTTCTTTGTATATGGTGAACATATGCGTTATGCTAAAGTGCAAATGTTTTTACCTTTCCTAACTCTAACTCAATGGGAGCATGTATTGCTAGTTTTCTGTGCCTGTATGGCAATTTTACATACTTACATGAGCAAAGCTCAAGGATAGTGAATATAGTCTGTGTATCTTTAATGCCGCAGTTTTAGATATACAGTAAGCAGTGTTGGGGGTAAAAAGCTCCAAAAGTAACACATTACAGCAATGTATCGCTTAAAGCTGTCACACCATAAGAACCGATGAATAATTTGTTCAGGTTTGCCGACATGGTAAGCGAAAGAGATGGAAAAATGTGGAGATTAGTTCCCTTTGAAGATTCAGAAAATCCTAACTTGTCTCCATTTTTTGTTAATTTAAATGTCTGAAATCAATGCCTGTTAATGCCACATATCTGATTATAATATAGCTAATTAACAAAAAAAATAATTATTATGATGATTACATTCACTCAAATGTTTACCTGAGGTAAAATACATGAATGGCACAGATTTTTATGTATGTTGAGAACTGCGTTCAGATGACCTGTCAGCATCTCACCTGTGTCAGGTGTCCTGTGTCTCTTCTCCGCAGGTCTGACAGCAGCTGCGATGGCCGAGGCTCTGAAGCTGCAAAAGATGAGGATGATGATGGGTTTCCATGGCAACAGTGATCAGCAGCGCCATCACAATGGGGAGAGGACCATGTCACCATCAGAGAACGAAGACACAGGTAGGAAATTACATAATCGTCAGTCCCGCTTCCACCTGAGTGACATCATGAAGTTAATTGTGTCTCCTCCTTTTCTCATGCAGGAGGCAGCGAAGGATCCTGGGAGAAGGAGCAGCGCCTCCTCTCACCTCCTCCCTCCTCGGTTTTAGCGCCCCCTCATGGTTCTGCGTCTCTCCACCTCAACACTCTGCAACAACACAGCACACTATTGGCCAACCGTGAGTCACAGCATTTCTCTGATCGGATACTCAGTGACTTTTCTTCATCATTAGCTTAGCATCGTAGCAACTCAGTATTTCATATTATAATTCTGTCTCTGTGACTCCACCTCCTCAGGTCTATCAGACCTTCCTTTTATGGTCATGCCACACCCCCTCCTTCCTGTGGGCCTCCCTCCTGCTAGCGTTGCCATGGCAATGAACCAGATGAGTCAACTGAGCGGTTTGGCAAACATGGCCGCAGTGTCACAAGTTCAGAGAGAAGAGAGCAAGGTGACTGAAAGCTAACACCGCTAAAGAAGATGCTAATCGTATGAATCACAACAGGGTCTATGTTAAAAGAGTCTGATGCTAACAGAAGAGTTTGTGCCATAGGACCTACAGCTAACAGCTAATGATAATAGCCTTAATATTATTGTGTTGGGGCTCACACTGCTAAGACTAACAGTGCCAATGCTAACAGCCCTAATGCTTACATTGTAAATGCTAAGAAATATGCTGGTGGTGCTAATGCTAAGAGTATTAATATTAACAATATTACACAAGTTCAACTAATGAAAAATAGCTAATAGCTAACAGCTTTAAAGGCACTAGTGCAGATAGAGGTCATGATAAACAGTGCTAATGCAAACAGTAATAATCACTTTCACACATAAGTCCTACTGGTGAAAGAGCTTCTGGTAAAAAATAAATAGATAAATCTTGGGAGTGCTAACAACACTTATGGTAATAGTGCTAATGCTAATGCTCAATCTCGTCTTTGGTTAGGAGTCTCCTCCAGGAAGCCCCTCCCCCTGCCCCTCACCCAGTGACGATGAGCTCCAGCCTCAAGAACCAACCAGCCAGTCACCTTCTAGAGCATCTTCATCATCCTCATCTTCACCTCCTCCTCCAGCACATACACCAGAGCTGGGTTAGCCAAAGAGTTCTTTTAATTTATTGATATTGAATTTTTTGAGGTTTCCTTAATAAAAATGCTCAACAAGTAAGAAAAATAGCCCATTTTCAGGACAAATACTTTGTATTATCAGAGTGTTTTCTATGGAAAGTGAAATAACTTACGTTTTTTATGAACTCCACAGACTGTGATATCACAGAACAAGAAAACAACATGAAAAAGGTGTTGAAAGAAAAAGGTAAAAGAGAGTGTGTTTGATAGCAGATGGTTTCTCAGTAACAGTCACATATCCGGAGGCGTTTGGACTCCAGTTTTCTGATTTTTAATTTATGAACACACGCTGACTGTCTCTGGGTTAACATTCCTTATTCATGTCGCCTCTTTCATCACTGCTCTCTCTCTCATGTGATCCGGTGATCTTATTCCTGTTTGGAGGATTGAGGAGTGATGTCAGAGAAACATGAGATCACTCTTCGTTTAAGTCTTTTTTAAGGATGACACACCTGTCTGTGATTAGACTCTGATCAGCTGATCAGTTGATTGGACTGATCTGAAGCCACATCCCAACAACAGACTTTTAAGTTTTAGATTTTGCTTTTTGATTCTGATTCACCATCAATTCAACTTTCTTAATTTATCATAATTGTTTTCAAGAGAACATGCACAAATGCATAACCCAGATGGCGTTGTGTTACTGAAAAGCAGCAGATGACAACATGCAGAGAACAATATGATGAGAGGACTGAAGGAAAGAGAGTAAAGGAACAACAGACACCATAAATAATGGAAATGCACTTGCAGTTAGTCCAGGAGTTGGGCATTTGGTGACCAATATTGTGTACATTTGCTTGTACTTGTGCACACACACAGATAGAGATCATGAATAATACAAACAGGAAGCTTTTTCCTACTGTTTCAAATATTTAAGGGGTTGATTGTTTCTTGAGCTAAAACAAAAAAAAAGATGCATCAACAAACATAAATTCTACGTGTCAATTTGGTTTTATTTCACCCTCGTGTCTTTACTTTGTTTATCCCTGCAGATGACAGCATGTTGCCCCTCCCCCTCTTCAAAACAACCTATGAGAAGCTGCCACTTACCTCTCAGCCGCTGTCAATCAACCACGCAAACCCCGCCTTCACTCCGTTCCTGTTCGCTGAGGGCCTGTCGTCCATGGAGACACTACTGACTAACATACAGGTGACGGAGTTAACGTAGAGACAATATCATGGCAAAAATAACATAGAGACAAAAATGTAGATTTGATGAAACAGACACAACAGAACAGATGTGATAATGTAAGGACAATAACAAAGACAAAATAGAGCTGAAACAATAGAGACAATGGAGTAGAGACAGTAACGGAAATACAATAAGATAACATAGAAGATAATATAAAGAAGGTAACTTAGACATAATTACAGAATGACATTAATGCATAGATGGTAATGTGGACACAATAACGTAGAAATGGTAATGCCGACACAGTTACAGAGATGATGTCATAGGGACCATAATGCAGAGACATTCGTTGAATATGTCATAATGTAGAAAAGTCATGTAGAGATGATAATGTACAGTCTACACAGACAATAAGGTAGAGACGATCACGTAGATACAAAATGTAGAAAAAATAACATAGAGATGATAATATAGTTTTGTTTTACCAGGACATCTTAGTGAATCCTCACGTCATCATCTTTGACCGTTTGTTCTCAGGGTCTCCTGAAAGTGGCGGTGCAGAGCGCTCGATCTCAGGACAAACAAAACCAGATGGAGAGGAAAGAGTTAAAGCTCGAGCTGGAGAGAGAGAGAGGCGCCCGGCAGACACTACAGAGACAGCTGAGCTCCGAACTACAGACCAGAGGTGAGACAGGTTACACTGTGAAACTACAGACCAGACAGGTTACACTGTGAAACTACAGACCAGACAGGTTACACTGTGAAACTACAGACCAGAGGTGAGACAGGTTACACTGTGAAACTACAGGCCAGAGGTGAGACAGGTTACACTGTGAAACTACAGGCCAGAGGTGAGACAGGATACACTGTAAAGTCTCTGTTCCTTATCATCAGTGTCGATCCAGAGGAGGCTGAAGAAGGAGAAGAAGGCGAAGAGGAAGCTGCAGGAGGCGTTGGATTTTGAGTCGAGGAGGAGAGAGCAGGTAGAGAGAGCGCTCAAACACTCGGACTCCCTCACAGGTGACCAACACTCCTCTTTCTTCTTCTGTGCTCGTCTTCTCTTCCTTCACTGCAATTACATGATTTACTGTCGTTTGTTCAGCTTTTTTTATATAAGCTAATAGCATAGAAAGCAAATGTATATTAATAGAAACTAACAATGTATTCATGTGTTTCTGTTGATTTTGCAGATGCAGTGATTCCTGAGAGCGAACTGGAGAACAAACAGCAAGAAAACTCTGCAGCTCAAGGTAACTTTTTTCTCATAAAAATGGGAATAAATATTCACTTTTTCTTGAATAATAATCCAACTTCATTTTTTAAAATCTATATATGTAATCTCTAATATATTTATCTAAAAGTCAGTTAATGAAAATGTTGGAAAAAACTCTATTTCGGAATGTAATACAAGCGAGAAAAAAATCCTGTATCTGTCCTTTTATCTGGATCCTCATCAAAAGTTAATGGGGTCTATTCTGGGCTCGGAACTGTCCTTGGTAGTTTCTGTGTAATCGTGTTTACAAACCAAACAACAAACTAACCAACAAATAGACATGGGCAAACACATAAACATAACCTCCTTGGCAGAGATAACAATCATCAGATTAATCCTTAAATCTGTTACAGATGATAAAACTAAGGCTTAAAACACAAACACTCAGAGAAAGAGTTTCTGTCACTTTAAATAATGTGTTCATTCTTTCTGCTGTGTGTGTCTGTCTGTGTGTGTGTGTGTGTGTGTGTGTGTGTGTGTTGACTGTGAAATTGAACTGGGTAAAACAATCACAAACTACACAGCAGAACTAAACACACACACAAACAGTGTTACAATACTGGATGTGTGTGTGTGTGTTTTCTCCACTCTGACATGATAATGAGATTCATTTATCAGAGCACTGACGTGTAGGTGTTGTTTGTGTGTTGGTTCATTTTGTTAGTCTGTGTGTTGGTTTGTTAGTTGATGGATTTATTTGGTTTGTTTGAGTGTTGTTTGTTGGTATGTTGGATTGTTTGCTTGTTGGTTTGTTTGTGTGTTGTTTGTTGGTTTGTTTGTGTGTTGTTTGTTGGTTTGTTTGTGTGGTGGTTTGTTTGTGTGTTGTTTGTTGGTTTGTTTGTGTGGTGGTTTGTTGATAAATTTGTTTATTGGGGTTTTATGGTGTGTTGCCATGTTGGCGTTTTGGTATGTTTTGGTATGTTGTGTGCTGATTTGTTTATTGATTCAATGGAGTGTTACTTTGTTGATGTGTTGGTACATTGTCTTGTTGGTTTTATATGCATGTTTTATTTAACAGAAACACATTGTGAAATCTGTATTTAATATATGCTTTGCAAGTTTGACGGGAGGAGGAAGCAGAATGAACTTAATGAAGCATTCTGACTGTTTTTACAGAGAACCGACCATTCATCAAACCTCCACTCCTCTTCTGAGACCTCCCATCTGTCAGACCAGGTGGAGGGATGTACTGATGAAGAGGAGGAAGAGATGTCATGGACTCAAGCAGGAGAAAAGGAAAAACAGATGATGGATGAATAAAGAACAATAACAAGATATAAATACTCAATATCCCATCAACCACTTCTTTTTGCTTCCTGTTTTTAATGAAGATTTCATACTATTACAACTATTATTATTATTATCATTATTATCAAAGAGGACAACGTTGTGTGGACACCTTGTGGGGGGAGGCATTAAAATGCCACTATCCAATGGCGACCTGTAACGTTTGTAGGATAATGTATCTTTTTAAAAAAAATTCAGGGGCCCAAACATTTTTCTATCGGGGGCCCAGAATCCTCACCCCCACGCCCCTGTTGGATCTAAGTTGGTTTTACAAACTGGAATCTGCTATAAAAAGGTGTCGACAGTGCCCACCTGTCAGGGGTGGATTCAAATCTGAACATGTATTTAATGTTTCTTACCTGCTGTAAAAGCTTAATTTAGTGTTTGTTAGTTAGAAACTGATTGGGGTTGTGGTACCCATACTACCTGCTGTAGTACGTGTTTTAGAAGTAGAAGTACTGTTAATGTTCATTTGTCAGGGTTCTTGATGTAAAAAGTAACCTGGCCATTAATGAGTTCAGAGGTTTAACAATTTAAACGATTAAAGGGTCCCAGTCTGAAAATCTTGATTCCATCTCAAGGTTAAACTTCTCAGACCTCA
The DNA here is from genome assembly GCA_903131615.1 of Diplodus sargus. Classification (NCBI taxonomy): domain Eukaryota; kingdom Metazoa; phylum Chordata; class Actinopteri; order Spariformes; family Sparidae; genus Diplodus; species Diplodus sargus. Next base: position 1,180,422 of record CAEMYA010002118.1, read on the forward strand.
TCATTAGTTACCTGTGACTACAGTGCAGTATGATGTCACAGTGTGGACGTGCCTACAGAGGTCAAGGAAGCAACATGTGTAACAAGTTAAGAATCTCAGCCTGAAAGTGACATCTCTCTTACCTGGAGAGCAGTGTGACATCACAAAGTGGCTGTGATGTAGTGATCATTAGCATTAGCTCTGAGTTTTAACACGTGAATACACTACAGAGAAACCTGCTGTTTGATGTCGCCATGTACTGTAGTGCAATGTGACAACACACGTTAGATGTGATCATGGCAGTAAGATGCTTCTCATTCTTAATGAGCTTTAAACCTAAAATCATGCTGTTGCTGCCATTTAGAGGTTAAAATCTAAAACCACACAAGTGATGTCACGTTATACTGTCAGACAGTGTGACAGAAAATCAGTGACAAGCTCTGTTATAGCCTTACAGCTGATTTATTGATCATGTTTGTCCAGTTTTATTTTACAGCTCAATAAACTGTACTGTGTTTCATTAACATTATTATAAGTTTTTAAAATGTAAATAGTAAACAGAAGATGTTTGAGTCAGAGTAGGTGGCTGTTTTCCCCTGCAGGAACTTAAACCTGCAACCTGAACCTTTGTGTTATACAAATGTTTCAGAACGAACTATTAAAAATGAACACCAGGATGACTTTGTAGTTGTCATTTATCAGAACTATTTATGAAACATGGTAGGAGGTTGTAGCGCAGCCAAAGAACAGCCCAGTGAATTTGGAGAACCAGTACTATTCTGCCCCACAATGCCAAAGAGCAGTGGCTCAGTTTTGGTCAAAATTGTGTTACGACTGAAACTGTACTTTTAAATTTCTATTATACCTTGTGAAAACATTTGTAAGTCTTTGGAGAACATGTATTGTTCTCCCCCATAATGCTGAAGCGCAGTTCGACCATTTCAGTTGAAAAATGTCTCTCTAAAAATAGGAGTAACTTGAAGATTCTAACAAAACACCAAAGCAGAGGGCAGTAAGTGGTTACTGCGCTCTGCTTTGGTTTTACTGAACTTAGGCTGCAGTTACGGCAGTCAGTAAAAGTAACTCGAGGAAATGTATTTCAACTTTCTAAACATGAAACATTAAACCAATTTAAAACACATGCATGTAATAACAAACAAAATCAGATTTAGATTTTCAGGAAGAAATCTAATAAAAGATTGCTGTTACTGCACTTTGCCATTGCACTACCTATCTATTTATTTCAGGTAATACAAGGATAGTGTGCTGTTTCTGCATTTATAGGTTCATAGTTCAAATAATTGGTCATAGTTGGGAAAATACACATTTGATAAGGACATAACCTATGTTCTACCTTGTACCCTTTCAACGGAACAAAAAAATGAATTTTATTCTGTTACATTTAGTGCAGTTGCTGCAGTTAACCTTTATGGGGCAGTATTCTAACAGTTCTGTTTTTCTCAATTTGAGGTGTGGCTGTGAAAACAAGAATACACATATATTATGCAGCATATTAGCTCTTTCTCACATCCAAATAAGAATTGTCAGCAATTAATCTATTATTTAAGTTTAAAAAAAAAGTTCAAACACTGAGCTTCGTGAGAGGTTCTGCACTTGTGGGATTCGACCACTGGTCATTCGGATCTGTTTTTCATAACAGCTGTTTTTGATAACAAGCTGCTCTGTTCATGATGTTATTTCTGTCTTAGTATTTGATATTTGTACATATGTACATGGTGATAAAAGTGTTTTCTGGTTTTCACAGATGTATGTTAAGTATGTGAAATATTTCCAGTTTGAAAGTACATAATAAATGCACAGCTGAGATGATGCAAACAGCTATACTTTGACATAACAAATAGATGTGGAAATATATCCAGATGTAGGTTTGCATATCATAGCAAAGTGTATTGTTGACCTTTAGATGGGGTCTGAGCTCTCTGAGTGCCCTTTTACTATAATCTGTTTTCATGAGAAACTGTAAGAGTTTGGAAACAAAAATTATTTTCATGTTTGGTGACCACGAATAAAACCATCAGATCTTAACCTGAAACAGAAGCAGAAACTGTTGTTCATCATTGAATCTTAAACTTAGACTTACATGTCTGCTTTCTCACTCAATCTCTCTCACGCACACAAACACACACATGAATAACTGGAACTGAGTCCTTCACTCTGTAGGAAGGTTCACCTCCACCCAGCACACTGCTTAGTGTGTGTGGTGTGTGTGATGGATGGTGGTGTGAATTGTGTCATGACATTAACCCGCTGCGTTTTAGCCCAGTTTTCACTCCATCAAACACACACACACCTAGTTCCCACAGCGACCCAGTTAAGTAAATGAGAACATTGGGTCACCTTTTGGCTTCATCGCCTCTTTGAAACACACACACACACACACACACACACACACACACACACACACACACACACACACACACACACACACACACACACACACACACACACACACACACACACACACACTACTGCCCTGTGTGTGTGCAGTGCAATCTGATTGGTCAGCTCAGTCTGTCACTGTGATGAATGAGACCAACGGAGCAGGACGGCAGTAAAGTCGACCAATCAGAGAGAGAGTTCAGTTCTTCAGAGAACAAAAGAAAATTTCAGTTGGGTACACGATATATATATATAAATATATATATATATATATATACACACATCATATTATGTTATATATATACTATATAGATATATAATTTAATATATATTTGTATGTATGTTAATGTACATATATAATATATATAGACATATACAGACACACCTGTGTATGTCTAATGTATATATATATATATATTACAAGTATAGTGTTTTATATAGTGTTTTAATTAATTCTATGGGTACTGTGTGCAAATAGGAGCTTGTCTGATCTTTAGAGGATAAATTCTACACTCAAGACTTGTTTTATATTCTAAATAAACTTTCGAGTTCAAACTGAAAGTCTTGAGTTTGCTGAATGTTAAATATTCAGGACAAAATAAATGATGGAATAAATCAGGATGTAAATAAAAACATCATCAAATTAAAGACGAAAAACAAAACAAACTTTGTCTTTGATGTTCGTCCGGCTGATAAATCCACTTCCTGTTGGAGCTGCTGGTGGGCGGAGCTCTGAGGCCTCGTTAGCCGCTCGTTAACATCTCGTTAGCATCTTCAGAAACACCCAGATACATATTCATCAGTCCAGCTGTCCGTCAACACACACACACTCTCTAAGGCGAACAAACTGTGAGACGGGCTAATTAACAAACACTCGTTAGCGTTGTTGATGCTAATTTGGAGGGCTAATAAGTCCAGTTGTCCGTCAAAGTGTTGAACATGTTTCCATCATCAACAACAACAAACACAGACAGTTTGATCTCTTAATGAGCTGCTGCGTCTTAACGAGCTCAAAGACTCCTGTAACAACAGCAGCCCCTTAACGAGATCAACAAACACTAATTAGTACAAACAGTGTTAGGACACACACAAACACACATTCACCTAAAATCTTACTGCACTGATTATTTGCAGTTTAATCAGATGGAACATGCCTCTTAATTAACGAGTTGATCTGATGATGAACAAAGTCTGAATGAAGAAAAAACTGTCAGGCTGAATTATTTCTAAAGTCTGAATCTGATCTTTCTTAAATTACTTACACAGCAACTTCGCGTTATGATCATGTTAAAACACGAAAGGCACCAGTCCGAGTCCAAAAACCAGACAAACTTCCATTTATCGACTTGTTTTGATGTTTATTAAAGTTTCAAATCTCTCAGGACACAAAATCACTAACTAATCAATAACATCACATATCAGGTTACTAACAGACTTATCAAGATACTGAACTTTAAATTATTTTAAATTCTAACATGTTCAAGGCAGGAATGTTGCTGTGTTGTTCTGCCTCACTGTACTGTGTAAAACATATGGACTCAGAATAGAGAACAATGTTGTTCCAACTCTGAGACAGCAATGTAGGAAGTGAAATCAACCAATAAAATCAGCCAAAGCAATGTCCATGTATAAAGTGAGCAGGCAGGACAACATGACATAGTATCTTCGTTGCTGTAGCTTTGTGTAAAAGGGGTTGAAGTCTGATGCTGATCATCACTGACTGTTGATTTCAGTTTCTTTACACTTTATTTTGTGATAAAAACTGATAATCACTTCACAGATCTATACATGACAATTGTGTGTTTGTGTCAATAACAGATATAAATATTCATCCCGATGGAGAGCAGCATTCTTCAGTATTTGGGCCTCTTCACGTCCACCCTGAAACACAAACACACTTTTACACACTGTTTCTCATCGTCCTGTTTACAAATGTAATTAATACACATGAGTAAAGGACTGCCTGCACTCTTCTGATTGGCTGAGCAGATGATGATGAGCTACAGAAAACAGGAACCACTCACCCGTCAGCCTCCATCTTCTTCCTCTTCTCAATGATCTGAAACACAAAGACAGTTAGACCTCAACACTTTTTACAGACAGTTTAAAGTCGGTTTACTATCTCCTGTCTGTTTATCGTCCACTTCCTGACCGTTTACCGTTTGTTTACAGACCACTTACTGACTGTCTGTTTATCAGTCAGCAGTAAATAGAAAATGGTCTGTAAAAAGTCTGTTGGCTGTTTAATGTCGTTTTGTGTCCATTTAGTTTACTGTCTAATTAATTTGGGTTTACAGACTGTTTCGACTGACAGATGTTTAAACATGTAACTGAGTTTACCAGCTGTTCACTGTCTGTTCATGGTTTAATGCCTGTTTACAGGCTGTTTCTACACAAGGAGGTTTAAACATGTTCGTCTCACCGCGCTGATCTTCTTCCACTGTCGGTCCAGTTCTGCCTTCTCATTGGTCTCTTTGAAGCGCCTAGTCTTTCGGCCTTCAGACATCTTGATGCCGTACTGGAAGGCAGCCCTGCAGGGACAAACTTCACCATCAACCCACTGTACACACATGGTATGCACAGATCAAGAACCATTTTGTTTTTGAACTTTCTGCCTGCCCAGGGAGTTAAGAGACAAAAGAGGAACAAGTAGAATGACAGAGCCTGTCAGTCAGAGCTGAGGGAAAAATCACATACTTTGGCAGCGCCTCCTTGTTGTTCATGTAGTCTGAATATTCCTCCTGAGTGTCGAAGTCCCACCGACCCAGTGGGCCCTTTTTATTACCCTGAAACAGAAAAACAACATTCACTTCCTGTTCTTTCTGAACTGACTGATCTCCTTCACATTAAAGCTCAGGTTCAATCACACAACACTCATCAAAAATAAACCAATATAAAAGGCTTTGGGATTATTAAAGGTACAATCTACTGTAAGAGCGCCCCCTACTGCAGCTTCACTCAACACATTAAAAAATGTTCATAAGGCAGGACAAGTATAATTAATTATTGAAAGATTTGTTGTCATTGTTTAGGAGTGTGTTTGAATGCAATTTTGGTATCTGAAGCACTGAAGCTATGACTAGCTGTTAACGATAAATGAGTCCTTAATGAGAAACTGAACAAAGCAGTAATGCATGCATGGAGTTGTAGTTACCTGATCCATCTTACTGTAGTCCACCTCCTCATCACTGTCAACAGCTAGGTCATCCATCCTGCGCACACACAGAGGAAAGATAGTAACACGCAATTAACTAGATGTTTATCTGTGTGTGTGTGTTTTGTGTGTTGGCTTTGACTTCTTTTGCAAACAAATTGGAGCCTTGAATGTAGAGAGGTAGGAGACACTAGATTAATTTTTGTGTCTATTTATTTTTATTCAGTTCTGAAAACGAGTTTCTTTATTAAGTTTGTTTAGGCATAACAACTACATAGTGCAACTCTAATTCTATTACTATATCATGTTTTGTTCTTAATGGTAGATCAACACAGATCATTGCCAAGACTGAGCAGGAGCAATATTTTAGCTAGTTAGCACAATTAGCCTGCATTGTAGCAGAGCAGCATTAATGGAATGTAATGAAGCACATCTATAATTTTGAGGTAATTATATTTACTATTATGTATATAATATTAAATAGTTAGAAAATTACATTGATATTCAAGCGCATTTAATATGAAATACTATAAGACTTTTACTCAAATGCTATTTGTCTGGGAGACCTTCACTTTTACCAAAGTAATATTTTAAGACTTGGAGTAATTTTTACAACACTACAAAAGAAACACTACACATGTAGCTAGCTTTGAAATCATTTTTATGAAATAAACATACCAAAGACACATCTGCCTTCCTTCCATTATATTTCATTCTGCCAATTTCCTACTCATTGCTAGCACCACTCTGGTTAGCATCATCAACTAAATATGGCACATAACTGTGTGTGTGTGTGTGTGTGTGTGTATGTTTCTTACGTAGCAGGGTAACACTCTGCATAAGAGTTTGATCCTCCGAAGAAATCTCCCAGCTGTTCTTTGCCGCCCCTCTGAGAACCCGTTCAGCCTGGGTTAAGGAACAGAACTGCAGTAATACTACACACAGTACTACTCTCCTGTGTACATGCACTACACTCATGCTAAGCCTTTATGTTACAGAAGGATATGGTTCCTGGCCCGGCCACTGGCTGCCTGCCGCTCCTGCAAACTTCTCGTTGATCATCTTGATCTGCTCTCTGACTGATCCAGGACCTGGAGGACAGAAACACAGGCACTTAATGAGGCAGTTGTCATGTCTACTTTGACGACATCTTTATTCTGATCACATCTTCAAGAAATAAATTAAGTGATTTACCTGTATCCACCTCCATCACCTGCAAACAGGCACAGACAGACAGACAGACAGACAGTTAGATTCAGACATTAATAATAATAAATAAATAAACACCAGTGTGTCTGTCTGTGTTGGTCTTATCACCTGGTGATCATCTCCTCGTGGTTTCTCAAAGTAGCTGTGTCTCCTGCTCTTGCTGTCGTCCTCTCGCTCTCTCTCTCTCTCTCTCTCACGCTCACGCTCTCTGTCTCGATGTCTCTCTTTCTCTTTGGGAGGTTTTGAGGACGAGGTGGTGGACAGGATGTAGTCCCCTACGTCGTCAAAGATACTGAAACAAGCAGAGACACAGATGGAAACACTCTTTCTGACTGTTAACTAAAGAAAATGGGTTGCAGCTTCATGTTGTGTTGTTGTGAACTGACCTCAGATCAGCCTCAGGAGCCCTCTTCTCATCCAGTTTACCTGAAACACAGTTATAATATAGTTATTAGCATTAAATAACACTTTGTTTCTTTATTGATGATCAAACATGAATCCTCCTTGAGAGAAAAGCTGAAGCAGGTCTACACTTTTTAGCCCTCCTACATTTTTGTAGTGACAGTTGTCAGGGCTTAATATTGAGTCAAAGTCTAACAATAGCATAGCTGTCAATGTTGAATCATGTTTTGAAAATGAATATTGAAAGTTAAATCAAATCTGGGATTTTGGGAGTATCTTCATACCCCAACACAGAAGTGTTATCTGCTGTATTGGAATATTATAAATGGTATAATAAAACATTTATTCATATGACAAATTAGCACAAATAATCAACATTTATAAAAACTTTAAAATGTGTGCTTAAATCTGCTCAGAGCTACATTACAGTCTTTTATTAACCATGGTATTTACTTATGATACATGATACTTGATACTCTTCTGTAAGCACAGCAAACACACAGTTCTTCCCAACAACACAGTTACAAATGGATCTTTATTGTAGTTTGATTTTCAGTTTTAAGTTGCCCCTGTTGGGTTTCTGGAGCTACTCGCAGTCCAGCTTTGATCTGATGATGGTGAGTGGTTAGGGTTAGGGTTTTACAGTAATACTAGATGTTGCTCATTTTGGAAATCTAACTATATTTTTTAGGCTCATGCAGATATTGATTTCTTTTATTTTGTACATAAAAGAGGTCCAGATGTGCAGGGAGCAACCTTTGTATGATGCTCAGTAATACTGCTGCCTTGTTTACTTTGTCCAGCAGGTGGCAAAGTTTCACATTCAATTTTATTTCAGTTTTTTTGGGGGGTCTTTTTAATGCCTTTATTGACAGAATGGTTTAAAGAAATCATAGGAAAGGGGGATGGCCTTTAGCAATATGCCACATGTCAGATTCAAACCCTGGGCTGCTGCAGCGGGGATACAGCCTCAGCCAACTCAGCTATTAGGGCACGCCCGATTTCTGTTTTTTTTTCTTTTAATTTATTTGACATAAAGACGACGAAAAAGCCCTTTTCTAATCAATTTAAATGCAATCAGCCAATTAACTATGTGAGACTGAACTTACTCTATAGTCACTGCCTCACCTTTATAATAATGTCAGCAACCATGTAGCCTTCACCAACTATTCAAATGAAAATGTGGTCCCAATGAGTCAACTTTAAACATTAACAGGTGTAAATTAAGTTACCTTTGTCCTTCTTCTTGATCTTCTTGTGTCTTGTTCCCTGTCTGAGGTAAGACAGGATCTGAGTCAGCTTCGAGATCACAATGTCGTTGGTGGTCAGAGTCGTTTGAGCCTGAAAGAAACATAGATAGTAACACAATTACTGACATGGAGCCTGAGAAACGACCAGAAGCAGGATCAGAACTGGGACACTAAAGTAGGGCTGCTCCCTGAACATTAAACATCTGTAACATCGGTGGAGGGGAATGTAAACTTTAACAAACTGAGTCTGGGAAGACTGTACAACTGTGAAACAGATGTTTACTGTGATGGAGATCCAGATGTTTCAGTACCTCCATGCTTGGACAGTCAGCTTTGCTGCGGATCAGAGTTGTCGGGATGTCAGTGTCAGTGAACTCGTCGTCCAAGTCGACCACATACGCCATCCTGCCTGGCAGGAAGAGCTCGTTCCTCTCCACCTGGCCCGTCCTGAACACCATACGGTAGATATTCCTACCTGAGGAGGGAGACAGAAGGAGGGTGTAATATTCTTTTACTATTACAGTTTTGACAGCTTAACTCTCAAACTATAAGCAAGTAATCTGTCTCACCAAGACGAGTCTTAAACTCAATCTTCTCCTCCGGCTCAATGTCTTTTCTGTAACAGACAGACAAACAGGTCAAAGGTGAGATAGAAGGTATCTCTCTCAGTACTTAAGCTCCTACTGAAGCTTCAATAAACGTGTGGAAAACACAAACAGCCCTTTGATTTGAATAAGAACTGAAACATTTTATCAGGTGGTTTAAATGTGGTGTCATACTTTGCCTCTTTCTGGACTTTCTCCATCATATCCTCTTCTTCTTTCTCCTTACTCGTGATTTCAGCTCTCACCTGTAACACACACACACACACACTATTTTAGTCACAGGAGCCTGCAAGGTGGAAAGATTCTCCAAGAATAATCACATATTTATCAAATCCTACCTAAGTGTCAACAAACTGCTGTCAATTCCATCTGAACACAGTCCTTTCAGCTCATTTTATAGCAGCGGTTTTTACAGGCCGGTCGCCTGTAATAATGTGTAACAGCTCCAGAGTCAAAAGAATGTTCTTCCTGTTTTACCGACATGAAAACTCATCTCTCACCTTCTGCAACAGCGCGAAGTCCAGACCTTTCACCAAGTGAGTATGCTCCATGTCACCTCCCAAGAACTTGGACTCCTGGATCAACTGACGACGTTTCTCTGCTGCAGATTTATCTCTGAAAGATACACGACAGATATAAATACAAACATACTCTGATAACACAGGACATCAAAACAACTAATAGCGTTGGCATTGATGTAACTTACGCCTCAGCAGTGGGTCCCACAGCTCTGTAGTTAGCTGTGGTGCTAATCAGCTCAGTCTCTTCGTAATCTTTGTTGACTCCATCTCTTCTCTCTCGAGCTCGATCCCTGTATTTCTCGGCCAACTCTCTCTCACGCTCCATCTCCTGCTGACGTAGCTTAGCATAGTAGCTGCAAATAAAATAAACAATAATAATCAGTAATATTATCATATAAATTATCAAAATATTAGCAAACAAGCCGCTAAAGAAGAGAACAGTGCATAGAGTTGTGTCTGGGTAGGAATGAGCAGTAGCCTCTCATTCAGTAAACAGCAAACACTCATCAACACTCTCACCTCTTCTTCTTCCTCCTTCTCGCCGCAGGATCCTCGTCTTCGTTGTAGTCTCTTGGCATTCTGGGAAAACAAAACAATCCATTACTTCCTTTATCATCATCATTATCATTACTGGTCAGAGATACTCTGTCCTGTATCAGGCGTGTTTCTATCCTTCGTCACTCACTCATGGTGTCTGGACTTGGATGGCGGGGCCGAGGAAGGCGTAGCCCGAGGCGTCATGAGCAGCTTCCTGAAGTCATCGTTGGTAAGTTTGGACCTGAAGAGACATACATGGTTAGCACACACATACAAAAAAAAAAGACCCCAAAATTTAGAAGAAATATTTTTATTAACAAGAAAAATGCAAAAATAATCTCTGTTACAACATGTAACAATTAACAGAACCACACGTTAAATATTTATAATAAAACAGTTGTGCAAAAAGAAACTGCAACTATGATAACAAGTTTCAGGTCTGAGGTAGTGCAAAAAATAAATACATAAAATACAGTCACCAACATTTCGATACTTTTGAAAATGAGTATCGTATCCAGATACATTTTAGTATCGATACTTTTTTGAGTTTCGATACTTTTGACAACCCTAACACACACACACACACACACACACACACACTGTATTGATACTCACTGAGCAGCAGCCCTGTGGTCTTCCACCTCATGGCCATCAGGGGCCAGAGGGTTGGAGTAACTCTCAGCTGAATGAAGGAACACACACGAGTGAGTGGCAGCAGGGGACACTGCAGTACACAGAGGTTTTCTGCAATCTTCTCAGTACTTGAGTTTTAATACCATGGTAAAACGTCTTCTTTGAAGGCCAAAGAAAAGCCTCAAAACACAAGTTTGCATTCTGCAAATACAGTTAAAATTCACAGAAAACTACTTGACACACGCTCACTTCCACTAAAGTATAAGCCAGTAGAGACACATAGCCACATCAGTTTCATGGCTCCATCAGTATGGCTTTGATTCTGTCCCTAGTAAGTCTACAGGCTGGGTTCAGTTCAGCAGAAAATACACACATTGTTATTTCCCTTTCTCTTGTTCCCCCGTAGACAATGTTTAAAGTTTGTTTGCATGTAAACTCCACACAGAAACTAAATATTAGATAGTTGTGTAGCTGATATACAATTATGGCCACTCACGGACAATTATTTTCATTCGATCAAATGTGAGTGAAGTTTGGTTTGATGTTACCGGACTCGAGTACAGTAACGTTTCACTGAACTACCTATGCATGATAATTTGGGTAAGAGATCCCTGGCACTCTTAAGTTAAAGTTGTGTCTGTGCTTTACGATGATTAAAAACATCTTTACGTTCCATATCACTCGGGCTATCAGGTCGGCTAGCATGGTGCTAACGCATGCTAACGGTCTACTAGTCTGCTAATAAATCATAAGATAGCAGATCTCTGGAGCTCCAAACTTACTTTCAGGCATCTCAGCAGTCTCAGTCTTCTCCTTTACTGAGAATGCGAGTTTGTTCCCGTGAGGAATAAAAACTCGAGCTCACAGTGTTTATTTTATTTTTTTTATCTGCGATGCTAGTCTGTTTGGTTCTTCGGCGTATCTTCGCTCTCTGTTGTGATATTAGGGTACTTCCTGTTCAGATGTCGCTTGTAGAAACAGGGTCAGCTCACAGCGCCCCCTGCAGGCCGCACTGAGAGCCGACATGACCAGTTTCAGTTATTCAGATCTGTGCTCTTTAGAAAGTCAATAAAATCAAAGAAAAAGGTCCGCAGTGCGCTTCGTTATTAGTTTCAGTGATTTTCATTCGCACATTTTCATTATTTTTCCTACTTTATTATCATTAGATTAAATACATGTAAATACTGTCGGTTACTCTGCATTGCAGTGCTGCCCCCCTCAGGTCAGGAGAGTCAACGCTGAAGGTTCTCCAGGACCAACTGGTGGTTCTGCTGCATTAGGGGTTTATTTTCTGATTTATTCAACATGTCTATAGATAGACACAGGTATAAATTAAACACTTCAATCTTACTTATAGGGAAACCATTATGTAGACTAAAGAAATGCGCAATAGTTGTAAAATGGCTTTATATTTCTAAAATAAAAAGTTACTGTAAAAACATCTGAACTGACAACTGTTGCTTCTTTGAAATAAGTATTTTTTAAATTTCCTATAATCAGAGAAGGAACGAAAAAATGATCTAACCCTCACAGTTAAGGTTTCTCATTCTGGTACCTGAATAAGCTGACAGTAAACAATGTGTCATCTTGTTTATACTTGCACCTGTTTCAGAATCATATTTTATCCTGTTAAAGTTTTCCAAACTTCAGTGAATTCCCCTTAAATCTCAAAGAAATATTTGAACCACCGTAAAAAACTCATATTTCATATATTCTCATAATAGTTTATGTCCTCTCACACCAGTGAAAATGCTCGACTACCTCATCAACCGGGCCAAAGTATGTGAGGACTCAGGACTGTGTGTCGGACACAGTTGTCTGCAGTAAGGGGGCCCCACAGGGAACAGTCCTGGCCCCTTTCCTGTTCACCCTGTACACTGCTGACTTCTCCCATCAATCACACCACCGCCATCTACAAAAATTCTCTGATGACTCAGTGATTGTCCGCCTCATCAGGAACAGGGACGACAGAGCCTACTGAGAACTTATTCAGGACGTTGTGGACTGGTGCCAGCGGAACCGCCTCCATCTCAAAGTTGGGAAGACCAAAGGTGAGCTGCCATCGCTGCTGCTGAAGGAGTCAAACCCCCTGCAGGTCACTATCACAGCACTGGGCAGCTCCTTTAGTGATATGCTGGCTGTGTCCCAATTCAGGGTCTGCATCCTTCTGAGGCCACATTTGAAAGCATTTGAAAATAGACTGATACGCCCCAAGTGTGTGAAGGAGAGGTATCGCAGGTTCTTCCTTCTTGCTGCTGTCAGACTGTACAACCAGCGATGCTGCCAGTAGACCTCACTGTGCACTGTGCAATACAAACTCTATACATATATACAAACATATATACTAATTTCTCATTTTAATTTGCACTAACTTTCATATCCATATTTATTATTTATTAATAACAATACACTGCCACAATGTTCATAATACACTGTTTATATTTTGTACGTTCTATGTATATACAAGCCTAATTCAATTTCTTACATTTTTATTATACTGTTTATGTTTTACTATCATTGTTTATTGTTCTACTGTCCTTTGGCCGCTGTGACGCACAAATTTCCCCATTTGTACGACTATTAAATGAATTCTGATTCTGATAAAACCAGATGATTTAATGCCAAATCCACAGTGATCCTGCCATGCCTGCTTATGACTCATTAAAACCCAGTCAAAACTGCAAACAACAAATAAAACATGTTTAACAAAGACATGCATTTGTGAAAACAGCAAAACTAAATTTCCTGTAGAGTGCCTTGAAAAAACATTACAACTCTGTAAACAGCCTTAATACCTGCTGAAAAAGTTAGCAAAATCTCAACGATCCAGGGGAATCAGTAACAAGGACAAAAACCATCAGGAAACAGACTGGCATTAATAATATTGAGGTTTATTCATATCAACACATTTACATACAAAGTGAACGAATGAAGCAGGCGAGTCGATCCTGGACTGAACCACTTCCAGCAGACAGACAGTTAGGGTTTGGACTGAGCCAGAGTCTGTAGAGCTGTGGCCACCTGGTCAGCTGACATGTTGTCCACCGTGACACTGCTCTCTTTACCGAATTCTAACACAAAACACAAACAATGATGTTATTATCAGGACTTTTATACAGATATTAACTAGTAATAAGAATATTAGTACAGGCATTTCCCAAAACAAAAACTGTATTTAGTGACAGCTCACTAAAAAAATCAAAAGCAATTCAGCAAAACATGATAAGGTCTGATCATTCACGTATCAATTTAACAAAACATCGTATTCAAGTAGAATCGGTTTAATTCATTTTAAGAGGTAAATTAAGTTTACCATCTGAAATAAATCTACATGTTAAATTATGTAAACATGTTAAAATGTTAATGGCTGTCATGAAACTCATGAAACTAGTAAATCAAAGCACTGAGGCGGTAAAGTTTATAAATGAAAATTATCAGATGTTATTTGAAGTGTAATCATTAAAAACATCTTTCAAGTGCTGAGCCTCTGTCTATTTACACATCATCACTGCCCGTTCGTTTGTTTGTTGACTCGATATAATAATGCTTAAAGGGTGATATACACATTTAGGTGATCAGTATTGTGTAGACTCACCATATCTGGCCCAGACTCGTGCCTGAACTCCAGAACATTCTCTGATCAGGATCGGGAAGTCTGGGTTGGACTTCTTCAAACTCACATAGTGCTGCTCCACAAAATCTCTATACAACACACAGAATCACAGTCAGTACTGACAAAATAAGAGGAGGAAGGGTCACACTGACAGACACCACCTGTCCTACACCTGTGATGACATCACGACAAATAAAATAGCTGATTTTTAGGAAAATATGTATTTTCACAAGCAGAGCAGAGGCCACCACATTTGAACATCCCTGTGTAATAATTTAATCTTAACCCTTCTTTTGAGACCTCAAAAAACAGTTTTTTAATTCGACAATCGTCTGTTTTCCTTCTTAATATATTTTCTGTTAACTGCTTGTTAGATTCTTTTTAATAACACACAGCTGTTCGGGTTATTACAGATCTGACATTAAAATAAGCACGAAACTTCTCATATTATTTTCTGTCATCTATCATCATTTCAGCTCTCTATCAGGACGTTTATTTTAACCGAATAACAATATTACACTAGCCAATAAATACATAAGCATGCTATAAGACATATTTTGTTATTAAAGAAATCAATCGGTGCATTGAATCCATTCTGCTCTGTGTTTACGATTTCATGCTAACTGCTAGCTGCTAGCTTGATGCTCTCAGGTCATTCCGGTGTTAGCAGCAGCTACCCTCTAGCTGTTAGCTTTGTTCAGGTCATTCTCTATGATGCTAAGCTAACAGGCAGCAGAACTTCGATCCTTTTTATTTATATTTCGGTGTAATTAATAGAGGCCGTTCCCGCTGCATGAAGCCGTATCGGAGCTCACCTGGCCCCCTTACTGGCCGCGGAGGTCTGGCAGAGGTGGACGCGGATTTCTCGGAGGTTTCTACCCAAACTGGAGCCCAGACTCCTCACTGCGGCGGCCGCCATCTTACTGGTGTCTGTCAAGGACAGGCGTGGTGTTACTTCAGCCCGGAGTTTATACTGCCAGGTGTTTTAGATTGGCTCCCCGAGTTTGTCCTCACAGGCAACGATTCTCTGCAAGAGTCTGCATGCAAAAATCACCTCGTTTAGATTTTTTAATGCAGCTTCTTGTACAAATGCTCAAGTAGCCCACTGTAACTGAGTAAAATACTGGTATTTGTACTTTATTTTTTCTGTTAGCTACTGGAATACATTTATCAGCCAGCGTTACTTTACACTATTTACAAATCATACATAACATTTCATCTTATGAAATATGATGAATTGTTATGGATGAAAAACGTGTATGAAATAAAAAAAATTTCAGTCAAAACATTAAAATGCTGATGCCATCTTCCAATCTCTCTTATTTTGTTAGTTCTCTGGGAAACTATATTAACAATATTTTCAAAACTGAATTGGACAAGAACATAATGCCCAGATTAATTAATGATGAAAACATTTATTTGTTGCAGGCCCAAAAATATTTTAAAAAATGGGATTACTGGGAAGGACAAAGAGGTTGTATGGTGGAGGTTGAATTTAATATTTAAAATAGAGTTAAAATAGCTGACTTCAAACAAACCTGCCTCCTAAATAATCTGATGATCTATCTGAAGTTCTTCCCACCAATACTTTGACTCTATTCAAAAACACAAACCCAAACTAACTCACTAACTTATTTATATTTTTCAATCAATAATGAATGAATTAGAAAGTCATCAGGAATCTGATTATCCTCTGGGAACAACACATTAAATACTTATGTACTTCTTACCTTTTCTTTTTGGATTTGTTTTTATTATCATTATTGCTTTTGTTTCTCCG
>CAEMYA010002118.1:1196525-1220300 GCA_903131615.1 Diplodus sargus
TCCGAAAAAAAAAAATCAGGAAAAAAATAATCTTAAATGTTTGTGCTTGTTATTGTTCTGTGTTACTTTTTTTGCATTTTCATGTGATAACAAAACAAAAACGAAGCGTTGAAAACATTTCTCTCGGTTTGATGTGACAAACTTACTCATCTGGATGTGATGGAGGAAAGAAAACAAACATTTTAAACCGGTCAGCTGTTTCCACTGATCCAACTAAAGCTGCAGACATTAATATGTGAGCCTGTGGTGATTCATCTGATCTGAATTCAGTTTGATGTTTAACAGCGAGCAGCTGCTCTTCATGATACACACAGAGAGAATCAAACAATCACTGAAATAGTGCCTGAAAAGTAAAACATCACAGGGAACAAACTGATCCAGAAACTGCTTTGAATGTGAGAATAAAAACATCAACAATTTTGACACCCATTGAAAAAAAAAAAAAAGAAGAAAAACCAGCTTGGACATGGCGATTTAGATAAATAAAAATTAGACAGAATGTACTATTTCTGCAGGCCTGTGTTTTGTGTTAAAAGGAAACATATTTTAGTATTAGCTTACCTGTTTATCCTCTGTTATTTATTCAACTATTAGAAGATGGAATTTTCATTTTCACCCCTAATCTTTTTCATAGGCTAGATGAAACAAGCAATATATGATATATCAATCAGAGAACTTTAGAGCTGTTTGGAAGTAGATTTTGTTACAGGCTAGCCATTTCCCTGTTTCTATTATCAGTGCCAGACTAAGCTAAACAGCTTTAGCTTAATGAGATCCATATCAAGCTGAACTTTTATTTTCTCAACACGAAAGAGCAGAAGAGGATTTCACTAAATGTTGAGTTGTTGCTTTCACGGTTAAAAGGGTTCATGACTCTCGATGACGTCAGCAGCTGAATGAGACTTTATTTAGAAACAGGCTTCTTTTGTACAAAAATCATGAATATAAAAACCAACAATTGAAAACCAGAAAAAAAGTTTTGGGAAGAAGAATGAAGCGAACGTTTCCACGTTCTAATCTTGCATTGTTAACCTTTATAGACACCATTTGTAAGAAAAGTTGATTTTTGAGTCTCATTCCAAACTTTTCAAATAATGGCGCTCTGGGTTTCCCAACTCATCAAAAGCTGACACTTCGAGATGACAGCCAACCTGTCCTGCAATCCCAGAGTGGCACTTTTTGATGAGTTGGGAAATAGACTCAAAAATCTAATTCTCTTATAAATAGCACCTTTAAGAATCAAGTCAAGAATTCAGGATACTTTATTCTAGATTCAAGCACAGCTAATTTTGCTTTGTAAACTTTAGAAAACATGAAGTTGAAAGTTGAGAAGTTGGTAGAACATCCTCGTAAGTCATTTGTTTTGGCAGTCGGCTCTGCAGTCTGTTTCTGTTTCTCTTTAAGAGTTCATAAGCATTAGCACAAAGTGAGCAAGCTGCACATGCGGCATCATGAGTGAACAATAAAACTTAAACGATTGCAGAGTAATCTTTATAATCCAACACGTTTCCTTTCAGTCCTGCCCTCTCTACTCCTGGCGGATCTCTTTAGAAGATCCTGACGTCGTTTCTCATTAAGAAGCTGCTGGATGCGTTTGTTTTGTGTTCGCTCGCGAAATGGTGGCATCCGCGGCACAAAGTAGTTCTGATGTCCCCTGGTGATATCACTGTCCAATCCAACAATCCGATACGGGACCTCATCCACTGAGTTGTTTTCCTTTTTAGGTAGTGGGAAGAAGAGCGGCGATGAAGAAGCAGGTGGTGTTGGTTCAGTTCCTGTCAGATTAATCTTAGTTTCAAGGTTCCCCCTTTCTGATGTTCTGTTTGGTGATGATGTGGTGATGATGACGTCATCTGGATCAGCTGACGGTGAGGTGGGGAACTCTGGAACGGCAGACGTCATAAACGGCGTCAGTGTGGGACCTTGACCCTCAGCATATGCTATGGGAACTGTAGCAGGGGGCATTGTAGTAGTGGTAGTTTTCCTCTTGAATAAATGAGATGGAGCAGTTCTCCTCGCACGTCTTGTAGTAGTAGCAGTAGTAGTAGTAGTAGTAGTAGTAGTAGTTGTAGTAGTTGTAGTAGTTGTAGTAGTTGTTGTTGGAATGATATCAGGAGTTGCAGAATGAACAGAAGGATCCTCGTATGATGAATAATCATCATAATCGTCATACTCCACATATACAAAGTCGGTAGGGCTCCTGCTGGAGGGGGCCGGAGTTACAGTGAAGCTTGGTGGTGGAGTAGTCATTATTTCACTGATTCCAGACCAAGAGAAGGTGGATAATAAAGTCATCGTCTCTGTTGTTAAACTCCATGAACTATGAAACAAAGAGAAGAAAGATCAGGGACATCAGATCAGGAGAGTTTAATACCCCTAAAGCCTTGGTATCAGATCTGAAATTATTTCTCTAAATGCTGCATATATCTAAATGTTGAAAGGGTTAGCTAGCTGTAAATAAAATATTTCAGGATGCTCTTACTCTGACCTGCTACTGGAGGTTGGGGGATTTGTGCTGCTAAAGTTGCTGAAGCTGCTGATGTTTCCCTCGCTGCAGGACTTGCAGCACATCTGACGGTATCCAGGAATGGAGCAGTACCGACTCAACACCTCCATCCGGCAGAACACTGAGCGGTCAGCACGACAACGCTGCCCTGGAGACAGAGAAATGGTTCAGTCGATGAAGTTCAACCACCAGGGGGAATATCAGTGAGTTTAGCAGAACTGCAGAATCAGTAAAAATCATAGTCCATCACAGAAATCAATCTTTAAACGTCTCCTGTCATCCTAGATGAAAAAAAAAACCTGAGTTAAAGCAAAACTCTTGCCAAAATGCTACCGAGGCTTTTTTGTGAATGTATGTCAAACCTTCGTGTAAAAGCATCATTACGATGAAAGAGGCACTTTTAAGATTTACTCTATTCTCATTTTCAGGTCAAACTACGGGCACTTTCACGATAGCATCAAAATTGCTATTTCTAAAACACTAAGAAGGCTCAACACAACATGAAACTTTGCTATAGTATCACCAGGGTCTCTACACGTGAACATGAGCATTGAGGACATTGTTTGTGTATGTGGGGGAAAAGTTAGGACAATTCCAAGGGCCCCTGACTGACAGGGCCCCCAAAAAATAGGTAAAAAAACCCCCAACTAATATAAAATTATCTAACCATCATCATTGAGTATATATTTCATATAATAATAATAGAATTAATGATCTCTTTGTTTTTTCTTGTTTTTGGCAATAAAAGTTAAATAAGATTGACCAAAAAGTAAACATCCATATTGACCCACCACCTGTATCTGCATGAAATGGTTTGGTCCTGCCTTAGCCACTTATCAGTGACCTGTTTAATTGCAGTCAGTAGATGCGCCAGAACTACAGTGATCACAGTGTTGCCTAAACAAGAGAGAGAGGAAAGACAAAGGAATGGGGTGTCAATCTGTAACCCAGTTTATCACCAAGAAAGATGGGTAGCCTTCAGTCTGTGAGTTATATTAACCTGTTGGCTTAATGTCCATAGTGAAATAAGCTAGCTAGCTACAGACAGGTGTTAGCCTACATTTCATCAACATTTAATCAGTGCAGGGAAAGGTTTCGCAGGATATTCATATTAAAGGGATAGTTCAGGTTTTGTGAAGTGGGGTCATATAAAGTACATATCTGTAGTCGGTCTGTTTCCTACCGTAATCACCGATCAGCGCAGCCTCAGTTTGGAGAAGTAGAGAGCCGCTCCAGCCAGACGCTCAGCTTTGTACTGCAGTTGAACGGGGTTCAGAGAAAACGCTAAATAAACCACGTAAAACAAGGCTCACCTTAAAAAATCTATAACAGTTCAAGTGTACGTTTTATAGGTAAAATTCACACCGCTTCATATCGCCGTCAGACTGCGCTTTCTTTTGGCACTACAGTTTCTCAACCGCAGAACCCCCGTATCCCTACGCACTAGCGTAACTGGGAAACAGCGGATCTGCGAGCGGCGGAATACAGCGTGAGGCTCAGCTGCTGGACGAGAGGTTTACTTTCGATAAAAACGAAACTTAACTCTCCGTATCCCTCCGTGTTAGCGCTCATGCGTAGGGATACGGAGGTTCTGCGGTTGAGAAAATGTGGTGCCAAAAGAAAGCGCAGTCTGACGGCGATATGAAGCAGTGTGAATTTTACATGTACAAAGTACACTTGAACTGATATAGATTTTTTTAAGGTGAGCCTTGTTTTAGGTGGTTTATTTCACTTTTTCTCTGGACCCCGTTCACTGCAGTACAAAGCTGAGCGTCTGGCTGGAGCGGCTCTCTACTCCTCCAAACTGAGGAAGGAAACAGATCGACTATAGATATGTACTTTATATGACCCCACTTCAAAAAACCCGAGCTATCCCTTTAAATCATTTTCCCTGCTCCTTTTAGCAGACTTTACAACAGATGAGTCAGCAGCAACCTAGTCTCCCCATAACTGTCCCCCTCAATGTCCCAGTGAAGAAGGTTAGCAACATTGTGTTCAATGACATGCGGGTTAGCATCATTGCAGGGAGTCTGTGGGGATTTCTCTGTCTCTTAGTGTTGTGTCGGTTGCGAATGTGTCGTTCGAACGAACAAATCTTTTGAGTGAACGAAGTGAACGGAATCAGTTCATCGTTCTCGCACAGTTCTGAAGTGGGTTAAGGTTAGGGTTAGTTCGGAGTGGGGGGGTTTCGGAATGGAGGGGTTTCCCCAATAGCCTTTTCGGAATAGTGGGGTCTTTGAAAAAAAGGGAAACTCCGCTATTACGATGAATTAAAGTCTATGTTCGGAACAGCGGGGTTTCGGAAAGGCGGGGTGTGTAACCCACACTCACTCACTCAGGGCAGAGGAGTTGATTCACGTTCAGTAACCGTACTGCTAAAATTAGCGCTGTGTTGCTAACATCCGTGTAGCATCACGTTAAGTGATTTTACTGTGCACAGAGTACACTTTCACCGTGTAACAATCACCATGTAATAATTTTAGTCCCTCAGTAAGTAAACATGAACCTCAGGGCTGAATCATGAACTGAATGACGGATGGTTTGGCTGCTTATCAGTTCAGGGAGTTGGAGAGCACTGAACGATTCGGTGAACGAATCTTTTGAACAAATCATTTTAATGAACGGATTCTAGAGATTCAGTACAGTAAAAGAACTGCTGTTCCCATCACTACTGTCTCTCTTGCTCTTTTTACCATTACAAAAAAAGAAAAGGAAATATTTATTTATGATAGAAATTCAAACACAAATTATTTTCTCACAAAATGATCAATGAGGCAGAGTATAATTAAAATAAACATGCCTTTCAAACAGATATGTCTAGTGCATCATCATCATCAGCAGCTGTCTGTCAGCCCCCTATAAAACAAAAATAGCCTGTAATCCATATTTATTTCAGAATGACTTTCAAGTATTAAAAACAGTTTTGAAATAAAAAGAGCAGATGCATGTTTATATATAATATATTTCAAATTCAGCTATCACTAAAATAGAATGTTTGGTCAGTAGTTTGGGACTCTCACCCCTCTGCTCTGCAGTAGGAACAGAGGAGAAAATTTCTTCTGCATGCAGACTGTGTGACTCAGTATAACTCTCAGTACAATCAGAGAAATGTTTATACTTTCTGGAAATCAGAAGATTAAATTGCAACGACCATATACCCTCATGTACGTATTTTCCCCCCCAAATCCAATGCCACCACCTGTGAGTCTACAGTTGTGGCAATAAATTAGACCTGCATGCGGAACTACAAGGTTCTTTTCACAAATATGGGAATGATAGTCAAAAATATCATTAAAATGCATAGTTTTATATAAAAACGGCATTAAATTATTTCTCCGGCCTATACACAAGCCCAATTAGATTTCTTTTCATGGCGCCCAAAATCCCTGGCGGCGCCCCTGCGATATCTCACAGGACTTTTCCGGCTTTTGATTTTAGTATTGGGTCCTTTTTCAACTTCAAGGTCAATATTGTTTTTCGCTAACGACAAAACAACAAATTGTCCGTGCATTTATACGAAACTAAGCTTTAGGAGCGTTCCACCTTAACTGTCCTCCATGTTTAGTCTCACATTTGGAGATCGACACTTCTGGCAGGCAGAATGGCTGCGAGCGGAACAAGCATCTGCTAACATGAGTTGTTCAAAAACTTTTTTTTTTAGTAAACCCTGTGTACACAAACAATGTTCTCAATGTTCATGTGTAGAGACCCTGGTGATACTACGAGCAAAGTTTCATGTTGTGTCGAGCCTTCTTAGTGTTTTAAAAATAGTGATTTTGATTCTATCATAGTAGTGCCCGTAGCACTCCCATTAGAAATTAGTTTGACCCGAAAATGAATATGGTAAATCTTAAAAGTGCCTCTTTCATCGTATTTATGCATTAAAATAAAAGTTTGACATTCACATTCACAAAAAAAGTCTAGGTTGCATTTTGGCAAGAGCTTTGCTTTAAGATGGGAAAGGTGGGAATTGAGTGGGAAGAGGAGCGATAAGTAGAGGAAGAAGAGTAAGAGCAAACACATTTGCAGACACAGCAGAACGAGAAAGAAAAGAAGCATGTATCAGGACAATCAGGCACAAAGAGAGAAGTAGGAAGAGTCTGTGTGTTTTACTGGAGGGGATCTTTGGAGCTGGGAAGTCTGTGTTGGACCTGGACAGCCACTGAATGATGGAGTTCTTTGGGTCACCTGCAGGGAGTGACAAACACAGTCAGCTACACACAAACTATGACTCTCAACATCCCTCCCTTACTTTAATAAAGGCATAACAGTGATTGGTCAATGCCTACCACTACAGGGCGGGGCATGGCAGGTGCGGGTTGTGATTGGTCGAGTCTCACTGCAGTTTTGAGCTGAACCCTCAGAACTTGAACACGCAACTTGGCGCTCCTGAGTCCCATTTCCACATGACACTGAACACTATAAACATAACCATGTCAATCAGATTTTGATCAGTTAGTGATCTAGTGTTATACTTAACAAACATTGTAAGACTAGGAGTAATTTGTAGCTGGCCGTGACAGGCCACGGTCCAGAGAGAAGAAAGAGGATGTAAAGAAAGAAGTGTCAAATAGTCCAGAAAGAATGAAGTTAGAGATAATAGATAGTAAAGAAAAATAAAGCAAGAAGTTGTCTGGAGAGAGAGAATTTAGAGTTAGTCCAGAAAGGAGAAAGTTACAGGTAGTCCAGGAAAAAGTAAGTTAGAGGTTATCCAAAAAGAAGGCAGTTACAGCTAGTTAGAGGTAATCCAGATAGAGGGAAGTAAAGGTAGTCCAGAAGAAAGTCAAAGACAGAAATTACAGTTATATATAATTCAAAAAAAGATTAAAGTTACTGTGAGTTACAGGTAGTTCAGAGAAAAAGAAGTTAGAGGTTGGCCAGAAAAATAGACAATAGGGGTATTCCAGAAAGAAAGAAACTAGAAGTAGTCCAGAAATAGTGAAAGACGTTCAAGGTTACTACAGAGAGAAATTTAGAAGTAGGAGACACGTGGTTTTCAGAAAGAAGGAAGTTCAAGGTAACTAGAAAGAGAAATCTAGAGGTAGTAAAAAAGAAGGGAAAAGTAGTCCAGAAATAAGTAAATTACAGATAATCCGGAAAAACAGAAGAGGTAGTCCAAAAGGAAGCAAGTTAGAGGTAGTCCAGAAAGAAAGAAGAGGCAGCCCAGAAAGAAGGAAGTTAAATGTATTCAAAAAGGAATGATTGTATAGGTAATCAAGATTAAAGGAAGTTTGAGGTAACTAGAAAGAGAAATGTAGAGGTGATCTAGAAAGGGAAGGGAAAAGTAGTCCGGGAAGAAGGATGTTACAGGTAGTCCAGAAAGAAAGAAGCTAGGGGTTGTCCAGAAGGAATGAAGAGATAGTCAAGAATGAGGGAAGCTAGAGGTAGTCCGCAAAGAAATGACGAAGAGATAGTCCAGAGAAAAGGCGGTGGCAGTAGTCCAGAGAGAAATTGGAGGTAATTCAAAAAAGGGAAGTAGGCAGTAGCCCAGAAAGAGGGAAGGTGAGGGCAGTACTAAAAGAGAAAGTCAAAGGTAGTCCAAAAAGAAGGAGGTCACAACTGGTCCTTAAGATAAGTAATAGGTACTGAAAGTAAGTTAGAGGCTGTCCAATGAATTTGGAGCATAGTGGTAAGATAACTTTGTGACTTTGTGTCTCCTTGTTTCACTGTTCATACCGGGGTCCAGGGCCCAGCTCGCCAGGAAGCAGGACAGGGGAAGCGGTTGCAGGTTTGTTTCCCATCTGGGCGGTCCTCGCCACAGAGTTTGCTGTGCACCGAACGCTTCTGTTGCCCTGTGCTGGAAGTCTGCTGGCAGCTCACCCAGCGACGCTGCCACCCAGTCTGACCACAGGAGGCGCTGCAGTCCTCCCACTCCCCTGTCACCCAGCTAAGGCAGTAGAACAATTGTTTTTCATGCAATAAACCATGCTTTCTTATTGGAAATGAGGTACACTGACATTGTACTTCCTTAAAATCCATTTTTTGTACCTAGTGGGGTTTCCCTTTAACAGGAGTGTAATCTTGTGTGAGTCATTTAAATGTCTATCTGTATATATATCTTGCAATTTTATCATGTGAACCATTCCAATTGAAAGAGGTTTAAAATGCATTAAATTTGGTGTCAGAACATAACCACCTTTGCCAAAATTTGCATTAATATGGCAAACTGTAGTGCGTTAGCCTGGCAACCTGTAGTTCATTACCGTGTGGAACTGCAGGCATTGGAGTTGCAGCTGCGACTGATAGCTCTTGGTTTATTAATGCTAGAGCAGAACATCCTGTGAACCATTTTACCATCAGCCTTCCTCCTGCAGCCGAACCGTGTGTACTGTTTCCCTGGCAGCCAGAAAACAGTGTTAAACATCAAGCAGCTGTTACCCTGGAAACCACATAACACAGCAAGTTACCACGCTGATAACAAGCAAGAGAGTTCAGACCTCCTCCGCAGGGTTTCGAGCAGTGGGACCACTTCTTCAGCGCCCATTCATAGAAGATGCCATCCTCGTGCAACAGGTTAGACTCAAGTGAGGATCGGAGACCATCCTGAATGATATACTTGTAAGACACAGTCACCTTTGAGTCGCCATGGGAATACACCTAACAGGCAGAAACACATGTAGGCAGTTTTTTCTCCAATTTGGACTCTATTGAGGTGCAATGTCAGCATGTTGGACTTTGTTTGTCTTATTGACAGACTGACCATGAGCAGGACTCCGTACTTCAGTGGACCTGTAGTCTGGACGGACTCCTTCTCCTCAGTGTTGCTGTACTGCCACATCACACCCTTCTCAATCACCACTCGGGTTTCTGGGAGCTCGTCTTCATCATTGAGGAAGAGGTGACCCGTGTCCTGGTTCTTCACCGCTGGTGCAGGAAACAATGAAAATTCCATTTTTAATGGTGGGCTGCAGAGTTCTTCAAGTTGGACAAAACAAGGTCCTCCTCCCTTCTCTTACCCAGGATGTGAGGAGTCCCTTTGAATTCCTGGATCAGGAGGTGTCGGGCTCCTTTGGGGATCTCCAGGATCTTCAGGTAACCTAGGTCATGGGAAGAGTAATCACTAATTGTCAGTGACCATTATTCAGTCAGTAATGAATACAACCAGTCCCCACCACTGTCTATTGCATGGCAGGACCAGCTTAAATACCTGTGTAATAATAACATGAACTTTCTGTTCAACAGTTTCGTACTCAATGAGCTTAAAAGAGCTCCAATAATTGAATGGAACATGTTTCAGTCTGATACAAAACTTCAGGAACCTGAAGTATCTCCTCTGATGAGATGTTTTTCAGAGACCTTGTTTCTTGGTGCTGCGGGTGAAGTTTCCTTTGATGATTTTACAGCTGGAGTTGTCTCCTCCACAGACACCACATCGATCCTCCTGCATGTCTGAAGCAATCTGTCCGTCACAACCTACATGCTGCAATGGGAGAGAGGAAACAGGGAGATGAAAATTTTAGTTTGAAGATCAGGTAAAGTGTGCTGTTGCAACTCTTCCTAACATTCACTTGGTGAAACTCTAAAAACTGTCTTCTGCTCCCATTTCGGACAGGATGCTCTAACTCTTTTAGCTAAGCAGCTGCAGTAAAGATTTTGGATTTAAAACGGTGTGTAAATAACATTTGCACCTTTCTTATTAGTTTGGGTTCTCTGGGCTCTCCAGTCTCAAGTGACTTGGAGTCATCTTATGTTCTTTTTTAAGGTTGTTTTTTTACAATTTAAAACAAGTACCCATTCGCTTCTTGTGTTTGAGGAGAGTCTTGGAACGCTGTTTTGCTGTGAAGCTCCAGAATTTTTTTGTAGACCACAAAACTTTACCCACCTTTCCATCAACATGGGAGTGAGGATACACCAATAGAAATGAGAGTTTTCATTTTTGGTTGAATGTTTCTTTAAGGTTTATATGTAATGTAATTTAGACGTTACAATACATATTTTATGCAATAAAATGACATTAATACAATAACATAGGCTTAAGAAGTTGAGAAACTAAATAAAGACCTCACACTCTCCTCGGACGCAGACACTATGGCCGTCACTGTAGGAACAGGGCGTCCCATCATGCACCATTCTGTTCATGGAAACCACCGCGGCTGTTTCGTTTGACTGACAGTACAGACGACAACGTTCATCAGCTGCAAACACACAGAAATGTAATGATCCAAGACAGCGCTGTCAAAACTTAAAGTGGAACATAAAGAGTTTAAAGAAATGGAAATCAAAATATTTTCAGACGTTAAAGAGTTAAAGAGAGAGGAGAGGCCACAAGTTTCCTTCCAATAACAGATTCCTGACTGATGAGTTTAACATATGAACACAGACACACACACACACACACACACACACACACACACACACACACACACACACACACACACACACACACACACACACACAAATGCACATTGAAACCCACACACACATTTTTTCCAAACTTACAGATTAGATTAAAGTTCCCTCTCTGCTCTCTGTGTGTAATGCACTGGGTTTCTCTCTCTCTCTCTGTGTGTGTGTGTGTGTGTTTAATGTGTATGATATGTAAAAAAAAATGTAAATATGTCTAAAAATGTGTGTTTTACAAATTATGTGTGTATTACAATGTGTGTATTTACGGTCAGGGTGTTGGTATGGCAGCCAGTGATGTTTTCTTCCTTCATGTTCATAAAATGGATTCCAGACTTTACACTGATCCTCCCTGAAAAAGAAAAAAATATATATATATAAACCAACAGAAACACATAACGACACAACACAACACACTACAACTCAACACAACTTGGATAACACAACACATCAAAAAACATTATACCCCGACACAAGTATGCACAGCTCAACTCAACACAACAAAAACAACAAACATAACAGAAAATGACACAACACAACTTGGCACAACAATAACACAACACAACACAACACAACACAACACAAAACAGAACAACACAACTCAACATTACTCACCTCAACATGACGCATAATGACAAAAGTACAAACACAACCAGACACAACACAACCTAACACAATACAACTCAGCACAACTAAACATAACCCAACACAAAACACCACACAATGACACATTTATGACAATACAACCCCCCCCCCAATCTGCCTGGAATGTACACAATGGGCCTGTAAATGGGCAATAAGTCAGATGGAGGTTGGAGTGAAATAGAACTGAGTTCGGTTGAGTCCAGTTGACAGGATTGGACAGTAGATCTACTGACCTGAAGTCAGTCAATGGTGGACACTCTTCTTTGCTGCACAGCTGGAACTCATAACTGTTTCCGAAGCAGGTGCGCCCGCCGTTGGCTGGACTGAGAAAAACAACAGGTTAAGCTCTTTGATTGGTGCGTCTCATGTGTGACATCACTAGCCATTTTCACACAGATGCTGCATTATCGTCGCAGCAGCGGTTCACCAGTTCTCCGCCGTTTTTCGTTCACACAGAGCCAAGCAACTGAGGCGTTTAGACGAACCGGTGTGTAATTCACACAGCAAGCTGGCGCAGCCGCTCCTAAAGAGGCGTGGCAGTACATGTCATGATGATGACGACTGTGTGTTTTCTTCAAGGTTTTTCCCCAGTGTCCCCCTTGTTAATCTAAAAATGTACCCGCTGACAGTTTATAATCATTCAGATGCTTCAAATCGGTAGGACAGGCGGGGGGACAGACACTTCTCCACATATAACTGCGTTATATTTTTCCTCAAATAAGTTGTCAAAGACACAGTCACTACATTTCCATTGTTTGGTCATGTAACTTTACTTTGTGGGACATTTCTCTTTATTTAATTGAGTGAAGGTGTGTAGTTATCAGACTGTCAAACCGACATGCCCCCGTGCTGCCAGCTTATCCATTCACACTGGTTTGGTTTGCCATTGCTGCGCCTCTGATACTACCTCCAGAGACGTGTCAGCGCCGGAGCGAAATTTCACTCCTTGCCGCCTCTGAGACTTTCACACAAAGGAGGAGGCGGAGAATTGGCGCAGGATCCCTGCATTGAAACCGCAGTGTGAATGGGGCTACAGCTGATTTACAGCTTACTCACGCTGGATTGTCACAGTGCCTGGCCCGAAACCTGACCCCTCCTCCGCAGGTCCTGGAACAGCTGCCATATGGACTCCATGTTCCCCAGTTGCCATCTTGTCTTAGCATGTCAGGGGTCAACTTCATGCAGAAACCTTTAAAACAGTGCTGCAACGAGAGATGGCTATCATGGAAATGTAAAGGAAGATGAGACAAGAGCTGGATTAAGCGCTTGTTTGCCTAGCTTAGCATAAAGACTGGTAGAAGGGGAAAATAGCTGTGACCCAGACTAGCAGTGTACAGCCATGCTAGCAATTCTGCTTTGCACAGCAGTGCTGTGAGCTAAATGCTAACATCAGCATTCCAACATGTTCATAGTGATAATGCTAACATGCTGAGTCTATGTTAGCATGCTAACATTAGCACATTAGCAGTAACCAAAAAATACAGCTGAGGCTGTTGGAATGGAATTAGCTCTGCAGATATTTGATCATAAACCAAAGGAAGTTAATAATTGCTGACATACATAGTCACTGACACATTTCAGGTTGAGCCAAAATGGTGGATTCACATTTATCCTCAGAGAGGAGCAGCTTGCATGGCAACCAAATAATTTACTGATAATAATAATTTTCTTTTGTTTGGCTAAAGAAACATTTTTTCTCTTTCACATACTGACAATATCAGAAATGTTTTTGTTGACATCATCCTGCTGATGTCTGACCCCAAAGACCTGTCTGGGATAAATTAGACAATTAAATTAGAGCGATGACCCGAATGTGTCCTCACCTTCCCTGGTCCACACTTTGTCCCGTCCAGTGGCGGACCTTTCTTGGTCTTACAGTAGAACGGGTTGTTATAGTCACTGCACCACAGCTGTTTACAAGGGTCAATGGTTGCATACTAGAGACAAACACAAATAAATAAAGCTACACAGAATATCTCAAAATACAAAAATAAATCATAAACATTAGCCCAAAACACAGACAAGCAGCAAGAAAAACTTAGGCTCATTCAAACAGCACAAACAGAAAGTAAAAATGTGTTTTAAATCTTCATAAAACATCAGAGCCTGACTTCTTAAATCTGAGCCAGAGGGGAAACAATCAGGGCCAAACTGAAAAAAACTGTGATAAATAGATAAATTCAAACCAAACATGATAATCAGAACTGGGAGAGAAAACAATATAATTTCATCATCATGTTGCAATGTTGGAAAATCCCAGAACAGACTTCATGTGATTAAATACTGACTACATTTGATCTAATGTGTTAGTTTAAATAGTCCTCCTGGGGAGGTTTTCTGTGTGATGTCATCAAACGGTTCTCAGTTAACATCCTGAACAGATGTGGTGTTGGCCTCCCACCCAAAAAACACATCAGCAGGTCACATCAGCACACATCAGTCTCACTAAAACACATCTGAAAAACTCAAACATTTAGCTCCTGCTTGAAGTGTTCCTTTGGAGGACTTTTCATCCACAAAAAAGTCATTTACATAGTTTTCTGACATCCTTGTAAGGTTTATTTTTATAATTTGCAGTCCTATTTCAAAATGTACTATGTAATATGTGTAAAAAAACAACAAAAAAAACAGATGGACATACTGCAGTACAGAGACTGTATCCTGGTCCGAAGTCAAAGCGACACTGTTGGTCCATGGAGTACTGAAACCCTGGCAACTGAGGCAGAGCTGGCCAATCATGGTTGAATGGGTCATCACGGAGACAGTCATAAGTAC
Source organism: Diplodus sargus (assembly GCA_903131615.1). NCBI lineage: Eukaryota > Metazoa > Chordata > Actinopteri > Spariformes > Sparidae > Diplodus > Diplodus sargus. Next base: position 1,210,795 of record CAEMYA010002118.1, read on the forward strand.
TAAAGAGAGACAGAGGCAGACAGGTGATCGGTTCAGGTGATGCCTGATTTGGAATTAGGGAAAAAAATATTCATGTTACAGTCAGACACAGTTCAGTCTTTCTGTTGTTTACAGTAAGTATACTACTAGTAGTGCAAGAAGTACTCACTGCAGGTACTTGTGCAGCTCCATCCAGCTGCACCGAGACCAGTGGTATCGATGGAAGGTGGCCTGAACTCGCGGAGACATGATGCTGCCCAATGGCACATCGTCCTCACAGTCGTTAGCCTCACCATCATGCTCCATCCCTAACCTGAGACCGACAGAAAGATAATAAAGAGAAACAACAGCAAATTCCAGTCAGCTACAGCACCTAGAAAGGGTAGTACAATATTGTTTGTGCATCTTGGTTTATAGGCCTCCTAAACCAAGCAAAGACTTCATTAAATAGTTCATGGACTTTTTATCTGATTGTATTACATCTTATGATCGCTTGTTGATTTTAGGCATTATCAATATCCATGTCTGTTGTCCAGATAAACCCCTGGTGAAAGATTTTTGCCATGTCATCGATTCATTTGGTCTGGTGCAACATATTAATCAGCCTACCCACACCCTCGATTTAATTCTATTTCATGGGTTCTCTGTTGATAATGTGCTTGTTAAGGAGGTGTCCATCTCTGAAGATAAACCCATTGTGTTTAATGTAAACCTACCGAACCCTCTGTCTGTAGCTAAATCCCCAGCTCGCTTTTCTCATTACGTTAATTCTTTCACTACCAGCCATTACTCTGAATGTTTCCTGAGTAATGATGTGCCTAGCTCCATTTCTACTGCAAATGAGCTTCCTGGCAGCATAGATGACTTAGTGTCTCTATTTAACACATCTTGCTTTAACATGTTAGATTTCATTGCTCCCCTTAAACTCAGACATCCCAAACCTAAGTCACAACCCTGGCTTGATGACGCAACCCGCTCTCTCAGGCAGGCTTTTCGGAGAGCTGAGCGGAAATGGAACAAGGATAGATTTACAGTTTCTTTTGACATTTTCAGAAATTCATTAGCAGCCTTCCAGACAGCGGTTAAGAAAGCCAGAGCCAAACATTTCTCAGATATAATTAACAAACACTCCCACAGACCTAAAATCCTTGTTAGTACCATGAACTCAATAATTAACCCCAAAGTCTTTTACCCCCTCTGTTACTAGCACTTTAACGTATCCCCCAGCTGTTACAGCTATATATAAGAAATATTATCAAGCACATGAAACTCCCTACATCCCCCAATGATGCTATCCCCTCTCAGATCATCGAAGATGCCACTGAAACCATTGGCCCTAGCATTCTGGTCATTATAAACACATGCCTTGTCTCTGGCACTGTTCCCTCATGTTTCAAGCATGCGGTCGCCCAGCCATTGCTTAAAAAACATAACGTTGATGTTAATTGTCCAAAAAACTACCGCCCCGTATCCAAGCTACCATTCATCTTAAAAATTCTTGAATAAGCAGTCCTCTCTCAAGTACTGCCATTTCTCAACTCTGCCAATTTCTTGGAGCCCTGTCAGTCTGGCTTTAAAGCACGCCATAGCACTGAAACAGCTTTGCTGAAAGTGTCAAATGATTTACTACTCATGCTAGACACAGGTGAGAGCGCCATCTTAGTCTTATTAGACTTCAGTGCTGCCTTTGACACGGGCGACCACCACACTCTTCTAGCCCTTCTCCATCAGTGGGTTGGTATTAGGGGCTGAGCTCTGCAGTGGTTTTCCTCCTACCTCACCCATAGATCCTTTTCAGTGTCCATAGGTCAGCACTTCTCATTCTCTGCCCCTTTGTCCTGTGGGGTCCCCCAAGGGTCCATCCTAGGTCCAATCCTATTTTGTTTTTATACCATAAAATACCAAATAGCAGCTGGGTTTCAATTAAGGGTCCCCTTTAAACGTCGGGTGCCGGTGTATATTTTGATAAATAACCACCTGTTCCAAATAAATGTCTATTTATTTTGAGAGTCTATTTATTTTTTGTTTATAATATATATATTTATATTTTATATATTTTTTAAAATAAGCAAAATGGCCAGGCTGTCTGGTGGAGGGAGGAAGAAGGCTAGCGAGGAGCTTGATGTCCTTTTTAACTGCATTTTAGATATCAATACATGGATGGCAGAAAATTTCCTATAGCTCAACCAGGACAAAACAGAGGTTTTAGTCATTGGTCCTGTAGAGACTGTTGAGGTTTTTTAAAAAAAGCTCAAGACCCACCTTTTCAACCAGGCTTTTTATTGATTTTTAAATTCTTTTTAATTCCTTTTATGCTGTGGTAGTCTGAGCATTTGTACCCTTTATCCTTTTTTACTGTTTTAGTCCCTTGTGTCTTTATGTTTTAGTCCCTCGTGTTTTTAGCCTCTATGCTTTTATGTTTTAGTCCCTCATGTTTTTTGACTCTTTTTACTGTTTATTTTACTGTTTTAGTCAGTTTTTTATCTGTAGTATCTGCCAGTCTGCCCAGGTTGGGGTGGTCTCTGTGGCGGCGCTCCCTGCAGCCTTGGACCGTGATCTCTCTCAGTGTGACTGGCCCCCAAAGGTAGCTTCTTCCACGCCTCAGGTCTCTGTGCCCAGCCATGTCTCTTTAGTGACAGCTAGTGTATGTGTGGATGGGTCTGTGTGTCTGCGTGTGTATGTGTGAGTGTGTATGTATTTGTGTCTCTGTGCATATCTGTGGAGGTGGGATGGTTGGGCTTTTTTGATTTTCTTTTCTTGATTTTCTTTGCCGTTTTAATCTCTTGTTGTTTTTAATCTCTGTGAGGCACTTTGCGCAACTGTATGAAAAGCACCATACAAATAAAGATTGATTTTACTTGAGATAAACATGCGGGAATGGGTTATCAGCAAACGGGCATGCCACGAGAGAGTGTACTGCAAAATGATCAGGGCGATGGCGAAATAAATGTACGCCACCGTGAGTGACAGCAGAGATCAGGAGTTTGCCGCAAGTGCTGGTTGGCTAAAACAACTGTATTATTGTGAGGAAGGAATTAAACGCCTGTCCCAAATTGCCGCCTGGTCCCAAATTGCCGCCTAGTCTGTTAAGTGATTGAAGCAAACAAACGCCCCAGCTATTATTTGGTATTTTACGGTATGCTCCCATTGGGAAATATAATTAGAAAATACAACCTGTCGTTCCACTTTTATGCCGACGACTCACAATTATATCTCCCACTGAGATCCGGAGACTCCCTTCAGACTCTCCTAGTGTCTCAAGGAGATTAATGACTGGATGGGGGATAATTTCCTCCAGCAACAAAATAGAAGTGATCATCTTTAGCCCCTCCGAAACCAAAAACCCCATCTTTACTGACCTAGGTAGTCTAACCCCATTCACAAAACCTTCTGCAAGAAATCTGGGTGTCATTTTTGATTCTGAGCTATGCTTTAATAAGCAAATCTCCCTAATTAAGAACAGCTTCTACCAGCTCAGAATTATCTCTAAAATAAAAGACTCCCTATCATACCACGATCCGGAAAAAGTTATCCATGCTTTTATAACATCACGGCTGGACTACTGCAACACCCTCTACCTTGTTTTCCCCCAGTCCCTCATACCATGCCTCTAAATGGTTCAAAATGCAGCAGCAAGACTGGGTCAAAAAAGTGGGAGCATATCACACCCATTCTTGTATCCCTTCACTGGCTGCCAGTACAACAAAGGATCCATTTCAAGACAGTTCTAATGGTGTTCAAAGCCCTCAACGGTCAGGCCCCATCCTACATCTCAGACCTTTTCACACCCCCACTCAGCCCTTAGGTCCCTAAGATCCTCTAATATGGGTCTCCACATCCCCCGCTCCAGACTCAAACAAAAATCTGACCGGGCCTTTGCAATAGCTGCTCCGCACTTGTGGAACCAACTGCCACCCCACATACACGATGCCCCCTCCATTTCTGCCTTTAAATCAAGGCTCAAAACCCATCTGACACTTCTGCACTTCTATCTTTGTTAATATGTGGTTGTCTGTGTTTTATGTATCTTTTATTTAACATTGTTATTTTTACTTTCAATTGTACCTATTGAATGCACTATGTACAGCACTTTGGGCAGAGTGAACTGTTATAAATGTGCTTTTATAAATACATTTTACTTTACTATCATCCCCTACACGGACACCTGGGAGTCATTACCATCTTTACCTGGACACCTGGAATTTTTTTTTGTCTCCACATGGACACCTAGGAGTCAATTATCATCGCTACATAGACATCTGGGTTTCTTGATCATCTCTATGTGGACCCCTGGGAGTCATTATGGTCTCTGTGTGCACATCTGGGAGTCATATTGTGTCTACCTGGACACCTGGGAGTCACTAATGGCTCTACATTCTGTTATCATCTTTACATCTGGGAGTCGTTTTGATGTCGTTTTTATTGTTGTTTTCATTTAGTTGTAGTGTCTGTGTGTCTCACACGTGTCCTGTTTCATGGGCAGCTACGAAGGCTGAGGAAAAACCATCCTCAAAGACGAGAACACAACTCCGATGCAGGTGACACATTCCTGTAACAGGAGCATAACCTGCGGGAAAAATCAAAAATTCTTTGGTCAGGTGTAGGAGGTCTGGGCATGTCAGGCAGGTGGAATTAGTAGCAGTACTTGTAGTATTAGTGGCAATTTTAGCAGTAGTACCCTCCCTGCCAGAGAGGGAAAACTAACGCCGTCTCAGGTAGGTAGTGTTAGTAGTAGTCCCTTAAGTTTGTAATGATAGAATTAGTGCCTTGAATGGCAGAGGGGCCAAACTCTAGCCTGATCATGTAGATGGGGTTACTATTACTACTTGAAGTGTTAGTGATGATAGTAGCTGTAGTGTCTTGCATGCTGAAGGGTCTGAACACCTGCCTGGTCAGGTTGATGGTGTTAATACTAGTACCTGTAGTATTAGTGGAGGTATTAGTAGTCGTATCTTGCACGCCAGAGGGCAGGAGTGCTTGCGTGCTCATGTAGATGATGTTACTAGTAGTACTTGTCATATGAGCATTAGTGCTTTGCATACTAGTGGGACCAAACTCCAGTCTGATAATGGAGATGTTACTACTGGTAGTAGTTGAAGTACTAGTGGTAATATTACTTGTAATATCTTGAATGTCGGAGGGTAGGGTAGATGGTGTTACTACTCATATTAGTGGAGGTGTTAGCAGTAGTTCCTTGGGTGCCAGGCCATCAGAACCCTTGCCTTATCATGAAGTTGGTGTTACTAGTAGTGCTTGAAGTATTTGTGGTAATGTTAGGTGTAGTCCTTTGTATGCTGAAGGGTCTGAACCCCAGCCTCTCAGATAGATGGTGTTACTACTATTACTTGTAGCATTAGGGGAGGTATTAGTAGTAGTACCTTGCATGCCAGAGGGACCGAACTTTTGCCTGATTCTGTAATTGGTGTGAGAGACTAAACTTCAAGCTAGCCAGGTCGATGGTGTTACTTCTAATACTTCTAGGATTAGCAGTAATACCTTGCATTTTGGAGGGACCAAATCTTAGCCTGGCCAGGTAGATGGTGTTACTATTAGTACTTGTAGTATTAGTGCAGTTATTCGCAGTAGTATCCTGCATGCCGAAGGGGCCAGAATCTTGCCCATTCAGGTAAATGGTGTTACTAGTAGTACTTGCAGTATTAGTGGAGGTATTAGCAGTAGTACCCTGCATGCCGGAGGGACCGAACTCCTGCCTGGTCAGGTAGATGGTGTGGTCGTGCTGCTCGGCATGACTCTGCTCCCTCTGCTGGAGATACGACCATCCACAAACATTCTCCAAACTCTTCTGGGGATTCCCCACAGAGACCATCTCCAGGGACTGGTGGAGAGACCATTTTGCATTTATTGTTATTAAAGGCATTGTTTGATATCAGTAACAGTATGCACGGTTGCACTTTTTGTTTTAGAATTGATTTTGTCCTCTGTTGTGTTAAAGCATGCAAAAGTACCTTACAGGATGGACATCCTAAAGTACATAAACTTACCACAAAAACTATACAAATAGTATTTTTGGAATAAAATTCTGGAAAGTAAGTAGTTATGAACCCAGGGAGATTAGATAATAGAGCTCACAAAAGCGGTGGAACCAGATAAATTAAAAGGAAGGTGGGAAATAGAAATGATGGTTCTCTTGTTAAACATCTGCAACATCATTTCCCCGAACCTCTTTATCTAGATTTTAAACTGAAACTTTCAAAGAGCTAGTTATAGCAAGTACAACTTTTGAACACCTGAGGATTGACAGGTGCGGAGGAGGGGCTGAAAAATTCAGGAATAAAACTGCAGGAGTTTTTTCCTGACAGCCAGTTATGAAATCAGGATTCACAATGTGACCTTGTTTGTTGTGGGAGTTCTGTCGAAAGGTACATGAAGCTGAACAATTTGTGGTTACTTAATTGGCTTAGATTGAAAAACAAAAGCTAAAAAGGTCAAACAGCACTGACTTTGTTGGCCTGTAGTAGGAGGGCCCCACAAAGCAGTGGATGAGGCAAGCTTAAGTTTCCACAGCATTTATTGAAAACTTCTACCCTGACAACACTTAGAACTTAAAAAGAAAACATGTCCTTCCTTAGTAACACATTAAAACAACTAGACATCTGATGTTCATTTATAGACACCATAAACCTTTGATAGCTTTGAAAGAGGGTTTAGTACCTTTGATGGAGACAACATAATGATTCTGACCAGAACTACATTGATGTTGGCACCAAGAGAATGATCTTGATAGATCTCATTAACCTGGAACAGACAAAGAGAGAAAAGTGCTGAAATATTCATAATAAAACAATTAATCTGACCATCCATTCTAAATTCTGGAAAATCCATCTGCCAGTAAAATAAAAATATGTGTTTCCACTTACAATGTTCATGAGGGTCAGTAGATATTTCTGAATGTGGTCTCGGCCATGGAAAAGAAGAACAGAATAATCCACAGCTAACAGAACCTGCAGGAAGAAAAACAGAACTTTGAGATTAGTTAAAAAGTTAAGTAAACTCTATATGGATCACAGCTCATCAAATTATTTCCTTCACCTCAATGTTAAAGAGCTCAGCCTCCTCTATGTAACGCCGTCGTCGAACTGAGCTTGATCTTGACAACAGCTCATTCTGGTTCAAGTTCAGGGAGCCCAACAGAGGACCTGGAGACAACCAAAAGAAACGTCTCAGTAATCATGAAAGTCATTCATATGCACAGGTCTCTAGTGCAGTGAAGTTTTTTTTAGCTAGTTTGACATCGATGTATTTGCACATGTCAAAACATATTCTTGGGTGACCTCAGTGACTCCAACAACTTTGACGAGAGTCCAACACCAATCAGGTGACTTAAAAATTCTCATGTGACTCTGAGGACTCTCAGGTGAGCTCAAAGATACTCAGGTGATGCAAACAACACTTGGATGGCCTCAACGTCTCTCAGATGACCTCACAAACACTCAGGTGACTGTACCCACTCTTATGTGACTCCAAAGACTTTAGAGTGACTCCAACGACTGTTGCATGACCACAAAGACTTCTATGTGATTTTAACGACTCTCTGGTGATGGGTGACCATAATAATATAATGGTTCTAAAGTGACTCTAACAAAACATATGACCTTAGAGACCGTCAAATGACCACAACAGCTCTCATATGACCTCAGCAACAATCAGGTAACCTCAAAGAATCTCAGATGACTTGAATGACTTTCAGGTGACCTCAGAGATTCTCAAGTGACTTTTACAACTCTCAGATGACTCTAAGGACTCTAAGATGGCCTTATTGTCACGGCGGGTTGAAGGGGAGAAACTAAAAGGTGGACCCAAATGCAGATTTAAACAGGAGGCAGGATCGGGGAGAACAGAAGGCGCGCTTTTATTAAAACAAAAGCTGATGGCAACAAAAACCCCAGTAGCATGAAACGAAAATCAGTCCAGGGACCAGAAAACAAAGTAGCAACTAAAACGGCTAAACAAGGCGAGGACGAGCAACAGGTGAGGAGAGAGTGGAGGAAGGCGGCCAGGTGAGGTAACGAGGGGGGAAGCACAGAAGAGAAAACACTGACACTGAAAGGACACAAGAGGGCATGGAAAATCAAAACATAAGACACAACAAGACACAACACAAAGGACATGGATCTAGAGCCATGACACTTATAGACTATAAGATGGCATCAACAACTATCAAGTGATGCAAATGATTGTCAGGTGACTGTAACGACTCTTAGGACTCTGAGGTGACTCTAATTACCTTCAGGTGACCTAAATGACACTCATGTGATTTAAATGACTTTCACATGGCTCTGACGAGTCTTTGTTGTTATCAACAACTATGATTCTCCACAAAATAACTTTTGGAAAAAGTGTTATATTCTCTAGCAACAACTATCCTTGTGTGTCCTTGCCTATTATATAAAGGTACATCAGTTTAAAACTAGCTGAATCACCAGGACAGACAGGAACAGATGTAGGTGTGCCAGTGAGCATGAACCAGAACGAATCTCTGCATCAAAGTCTACCAGAGTTGAGGTCATGCTGTGTTGCCAGATGTTGGAGAAAATCTGGATTTTCAATGGCCAGTCAGGGAAACAAAATGAAACTACTCATGCTAACATCTCCTAAAGGATGCAGTGTTCATCACGGCCTCAGAATGAAACTGTTGGAAGAGAAATAAAATGATAAATAATTAAAATTTTCATCATTAAATTTGAACTAATTATTTCCCCATTGGTTTTGTTATTCTGTTATATTCCAAAAATGACCTTAAAAAACCTTTAAGATGGTTTGATTTGAGATTTTTGAAGGAAATCCATCTTTCGATCCATCACGACCCCTGTTGTCTGTGAGAGAGTAACTAAGAAAGGGTTTAGCTCGACAGCCTTGACAGAGAAACTCGTCCTGTGAGGCCAAACATGAATATTGTGGCTGCAGGACTGACTGTTTACTTTAACACGGACCAGAACAGACGGTCAGATGTTGAAGATGTTTTTACTGAGATTAAACATGCAGGTCAATGTACTGTTGTCTAGTAAACCTCCTGAATACAAACAAGAACAAGAATGCTGTTTCTGTTTCTCTGAGTCAGAATTTCATCTACATGTGATCATTGCTCACCGAGCAATGTTGCTTTATTCTGTGAACAACAATAGCAAGTAAGCTGATCTGAGGTTTAGCATCCAACATCCACTGGAATGTAATAATACTTTTTTTTTCTTTTTTTAAGTTTAACAAAATGAAAGCCCCAGCAGGTTTATTTCCCCAAACTAGTAAGAAGGGATGCTAAAATGCTAGTAGCTGTATGCAGGAAGGAACAAAGACAGTCAATATTTAATAGTGCTGTCATATTTTCATAATTGGAGAAGAATTTTAAGAGATTGCATTTTATTTCGAGATGAATAACCATGTTTTATTATATATATATTTTTTAAATACAAATGTATACCACATTGTCCTGCCAAAAAGAAAATAAGTAGTTTAAGTGATCATAGCACTCTGGATCATGCTCCTTATAAAGTTATTGTCCCTTTTTTTTT
>CAEMYA010002118.1:1246075-1262759 GCA_903131615.1 Diplodus sargus
AAAAAAAAAAAAAAAAAAAAAAAAAAAAAAAAACATATAGTAGAAGTAGCTTTATTAATTACAGAAATACAACTTTTGTGTGTTTTACCTGAGAATCGACTGGCGGCTGCATTAAAGACGAGTCTTCCTAGTATAGTGTTTCCACTGGAACTCTTTCCCGATCCAGTCTTCCCAACAAGAACCAGTCTCAAGTCAGACACTGAAACATGGAGATGTAAAGATTCGAACAGTGGCAGTGTTGAATTGCAAAGAATTTACATATTCAGCCAGTAGTTTATCTCTTATTGTGATACTTGAGTCTGGAAATCACACCATCAAACTAAGAAGTGGCTTCATTCAGCTGGAGAAAGTTACAGGCCATCCAACTTTTCACAAGTGATAACCAACAATAACATCAAAGCTACAAGAAGCTAGTATCAACTACGACTCCCTAGGTGCATTTCATCAGACAGCAAATCAGGTTTAAATTATGGCACTAAAGATAGCATTGTTGAGAAAACTGACAACAATAAGCAGCTTAAATAATTTCACTATTAAATTCCAGGTCAATTTATGGATTCAGCAACCATGATGACTGCTTGGATCTCAAGTGTAACAAGGAGACTGAGGCTCCTGGGTATATTGTTGTTTAGGCCCATCAGCCTATATGACAGGAAAAGATACTTCATCAGAAACAAGGTGTAACTTACTGAAACTGATTGTCAAAGCATAAACTTGTGTGATGTTGCACCATCACAGAAGTCATCGCACAGTCTCTGTGCTCAGAATAATTTGAAATGCAGAATGGAGAGAAACACAAGGCCTGTTGTTCTTTGTAACAACAGATTTCTTATTCGTCCAGTGCACATATTAAACCAATTTTTGTGATTCAAGCAAGTCCCTTACCTTAAAATACTACACCAGAAAAATCATAGGACATAAGTGTGTGGGAAAAGTTGTGTCAATGAATTTGATTTTTGTTAAAACCAACCTGTTGGAGGTTCATGCATACTTAATCTTCTCCTCCTTTCTGGTTCTGTTCATTTAAATAGATAAGAGATACAGACAGACAGACAGACAGACAGACAGACAGACAGAGACAGACAGACAGAAGGGGCATTTGTTAAAGGTGTTGTTGATAGCATTAAGCCACTAAATGTGTCATTCCATCTCCCTTCAATTTCGTTCACGTATGTTTTTCCATAAACTAACAACTAACGAGACTCTTGATGCTGAAAAAACACAGATCCTATATGATACCAACCATGTATTACTATTGGCTGATGAATCTTGTTAGAAGCTGGAACCAAATGTCAGAATTCTTACACAGATATAAACATTTGGGACCCAACAAACATTTTTGAAAGACTAGGAAACTTTTAGTCCTCACTTTTCTACAAGCTCTGTAGATGATGAAAAAAAAAAAGGTTTTTATATGACCTTTAATCTATTCCACAATATGTGTTTGATCAGGCAGAACATCACCACTGATGCATTCAGTCAGTGTCCACTTTATCAGGTACAACTCCACTTTGATAAAGCCTAAAATGTTCAGTCTTTTGTTGACAGTCATAAAATGAAGTGAAACAAAAGAGTATGAACACCTTCATGCTTTATAACATAATCTTGCGCTGGACGTATAGTTTTTAGTGTTTTACTTCCAATTTTAATAAAGAGTTATACATAGAATGAAAAGCAAATAATTCATATACTTCCTTCAGTTTCAATTAAAAACTAGAACTGCAAGCAGTTATGAACGGGGGCCAAGCCCCCCCGCGCGACTCGGAACCCCGCGCACCGCAGAGCCCACAGAGGTTGGCCCTGAAGGATGACGGGCTCTGGGCAAAAGTGAGGACACAGGCCAACGTCTGAGCTGTGGTATTCGCTGTAATGGGAAGTGCACTGGAAGTGCAAAAGGCTGAATATGTGCCGATTTTGGATTTGTTGACCTACCACATCATACTTACCAAATTTCTTCAAAATCGGTGTAGCCGTTCAAGAGATATAAACTTCCCATCTTTTTAGCGCCATCTAGTAACCAAATTTCGCCAAATTCGGCTCATCCCTTCCCAGTGTCATGGAAACCAAGGATCTCAAATTTGGTGTTAATAACATTTAGTTTGACCAAGATATCAAACAGTTTCCATTTTTATAGCTAGCTACAGAAATGTGTTCGTTAATAATTTGCACATTTTTTGACCGAGCAAAATTCTTTTGATAACTTTAGACCAGGTCCAGCTGAATGGTGTATGTGCCAAGTTTCATGCAGATCGGACAAAATCCCAAGGAGGAGTTTGAAAAAGTAGGTTTTGCATATGTGGCCATTTAGTCAACGAAATGTGCAGCAGAAGTGGGCGTGTCCTATGTCAAAAAACCCAGCTGTATTCAGGGAACATATGGATATTAGGTTTGAAGATGTGTTATTTAAAATGTGGAAGTTACAGGCAAAAACGCAATTGCATCCATTATAGCGCCACCTAGTGGAGTACATGTGCAAGTTTTGTTTTGGAAAAACTGTGTCCTATTCTTTATGTACCATATACATTTCAAAGCTCTCAGCATAATAGTTTGGCTGAAATTAAAGTTTGTTGTTCATCTTGCAATAAGCCACGCCCACATTGACCAGTCATGACCACCTTCAAGATATGGACTCAGGATTGGCCCTACATCATACCGACCAAATTTCGTAAAAATTGGCGTAGCCGTTCAAGAAATATAAACTTCCTACAGGTCAAAGTTTGCCAACTTCAGCTCATCTGTTCCCAGTGTCATGGCAACCAAGGATCTGAAATTTGGTGTTAATAGCATTTAGTTTGACTGAGATATCAAACAGTTTACATTTTTATAGCTAGCTACAGAAATTTGTTCATTAATAATTTGCGCATTTTTTGACCGAGCAAAATTCTTTTGATAACTTTAGATCAGGTCCAGCTGAAGAGTGTGCGTGGCAAGTTTCACGCAGATCGGACAAAATCCCAAGGAGGAGTTTGAAAAAGTAGGTTTTCCAGTTTTTGCGTTTTTTTGCGAAAAAAACTTTCTAACCGGAAGTGGGCGTGGCCAATCGCAAAGTGATTCAGCTCCATTCAGGAAACCTGGGGATACAAGGTTTTTGAATGTACGACATACGGTGTGGGTGTTATAGGCAAAAACGCATTTTCCTCTGTTATAGCGCCCCCTGCTGGCGGATATATGTAGATTTTTGTGTGTGAGATATTCGCAGGAGTCTGGACCAACCCTCCAAATTGCACCGCCCTCCCTTGCACCGTTTAGGCTGCAGCACCACTTTTAGCCGGAGAAAAATAAAAATAAAAATCTTTACAATTACAACAGGGTTCCTTGCACCGCTGGTCCTAGGAAACGCGTATGCTTGCATACGCATTCCCTTGGCCCCCTAAAAATCTTTACAATTACAATAGGGTTCCTAGCACCGCTGGTCCTAGGAAACTCGTATGCTTGCATACGCGTTCCCTCGGCCCCTCGGGCTTGGCCCCCTAATAAAGTGCTTACAATCCAAACCCACCAGCTCAATATCAATTACATTTTGTCACCTACATAGACTACACAGAGTCAGTGATAAACTACAAGTTACAGATGTGATCTTGAATGTGACTGATCTCAGGTTCAGCCCCCTGGAGGAGATATGCATGAAAGGCAGTGCTCACCCCGCCCTAAACCACCGTTGAGTTTATGTATCAAATTGAACCTTCATCCTCCTCTATTCCGTCCATTTTTTATAACACAAATAGTGCAGTTTATTTTTTTTTAAACGTGTATGGCAAAAAAAAGCTTTATAATTGAATCCTGTCAAGAGCAAAATGACTTCTGAACATCGATGACATATTCAAGCGTTCACAGCGAGACCAGCGTGACAATTTACCGGTGTAGATGTACTTATACAACAACAATAAACAATAAATAACAGACCGAAAATAACATTAATGAAGGAGTTGTACCGGCACTTACACTAATAAGTAAACTACTGAGCATAAAATATGCACGAATGTTTGTTAAATAAGCCTAATCTGTAACTGAAAGTGAAAGCAGCACTGAGCTGTAATATTCGACTGTTTAAATGCAATTATATGTATGCCATCATGTGGCTGAATCACATTAAGGAGTTGAATTAGCTTACAGTAATAGCTGAGTTTGAATTGATAGCCATATATTATCCCAACGCTCGCGTTCAAACTTACAAATCAATCCAAATCAAATTTACTAGATACTTACTATATTTTTCACTCTCTGCCATAACGTCGAATATGAAGCCTTGTTCCTCCTCTTTATCCAAAAAGACTTAGGTTTTAAAATGTTTGATTACCGTAAACATTAAATATCGAATCAGAAAACATGCCCGTCTCCTGCCACAATATTTTCGCCGTCAGAAGCATCGACACTATTATGAGGAAGAAAGGTAGAGGGAGGTTCAGAGATTAAACCTTCTCGATCTTTCCAGTTTGACTTTTGTTTGAGCTTTTCTCCTTCTTCTTATTTTCTTTACAAAAAGCATCACATACAGAAGAAACACCCACCGGACTAACTTCGGGTGAGTTTGGTCGTTTTCTCATAATGAATTGTGACTTCCTATCTGTTGATCTCAGGGGTGAGCGTTAAACATTCAGAGTCGTCTATACCGATAATAAACCCCAACAGTAAATGCTACCCTTCTTCACTGCTCGAGTTTGTTGCGAGTTCATTTTAAACGTGTCACATAGTTTTAGTTTTTATTTGAGTTTCAAAAAGGTTCTCGCTAAGTTTTACTTTAATTTTTAGGGATATTTTTGGAACGAAGTATTGTCTAGGTTACTCTTAGTTCCGCTTTTATAATCATCGAACCCTCGTGATCTTACATTAAATAGTCATGTTTTTATTTCATGTAAAATTCTAAAAAACGTTTTCTCTGAACTGAATCATTCAATAATGTTGAAGTTGTTTACACTGTTGCTTCGACAAAACGAAAGTGGGTCATTGTGAAGACATTATTATTATTATTATTATTATTATTATTATTATTATTATTATTCTACTTACTTAGTTTTACTTAAAGATGCACTATGTAGTTCTGGGGGACAAATCTTAACCAGAAAAGAAGCATTTTCATGGACTTATTTTTGTTATGCCTTAACAAACTAAATAAACAAACTGTTTGTTTCCATGACTGAATAAACAATCTGACTTTAAAGGACATCACAATTTCATACTGGTATATTTTGTTTGTATGTGGCGGACCCTCCCACCTTTCCAGCTGCTTAACAATGTTCTGGACCTTCTTGTCCTCTGAGAACAGTGTGTTTATTCAGTTACGGAATGGAAAGGTAAATAAGTTCTAGCCAGAGATTTGCCAATTATTGCCACACACACCAACAATTTAACAGACGGGAAGTCTCTCCCGGAAAACACCCCTTCACTCATGGTGCCAACATTTTTATCATTTTTGTTAACTCGACACAATTTATCCACAGAACAAGGATGTGAATTAACCCGCAACCGTCTTACACATCATCTTATTCACAACCACATTCACAAACCATAATTATACCAATAACAGCAGAATACCCAAGAGTCTGCACCACAGTCCACAAGAGGCATTACAGTATACTAAAGTACAAGTATAAGTTTTAGTATTAAAGTACAAGTGTCTAAGTATTAATGTACTTAATCTTAGACTATTCTTTATACTTTTCAGTATAAGCCAAGTATACTTCACTTTACTTTTCTTAAGTATATAAAATATAGTATACAAAAGTACACTTCAAGTATACTGCCCCAGTTTTAAGTATAAAATAAGTATACTTGTAGCACACTTGAATAAACTACTTTTTGCAAAGGGTGAGCCTCAACATGTAGGATGCTACATTTCAGTGTGTCCAGCAGATGGCAGTATGCATCCAGTGGCGTCACTGTATTTTTTTCAAATGATCATTTTACCCCTTTTCTTTTTTGCTAAATTCCGACCTAATTATTCATCAAAGTTTAATAACAACGCCTTATAATCTTTGAATTGTATCTCTTTAAATGTTAAATTCTAATGGGACTTTCAATTTTATTTATAGCCAAAAAATCTTCAATACAAAGGATGCTGTGATTTTCTGAACAACCATTGCTGGCTGAATCTATCAAAGCACCACATTGAAAGCTAAACTGTCGAATGTTACTTTTTTTCATGAACTCCATACCACTAAGCATGTGGGTGAGGACACAAGGTGAACTACAATCTCGACAATCTGTGTACTTTTCTGTCTGTGTGTGATGCACTCATAATACTATTTTCTGAAAAACAACTAGCGTTACCACTCATGCATGCAGAAGACTGTTTGCAAGTCAGTGTCACTGACTGTGTTGCATCAGTTGACTGCAAAAATTATAATGAAACTGGCAAACAACCTAAACAAAGTTTTGCTAAAATGTTACATCTCTGAACAACTGTTTCACCTGCAGATATCTTTGGAAAAGTGTGTATGCTTCTTCTGTTATAGTGTCACTTTATGTGTGAGAAAAGCAACATTTCTTACACATAACCTGATATTAAGTGGTTAATGTCAAATAATTAATCATAAATGTATCTTTGTGATTATACATGGTTCATACATCTGGCCAGTGTTGTATGAGTCCTGCCGAGTGGGAAGTGTTGAATTGATACTTGACAAAATGCAGTTGAGCCTCTAACATCGGTGCATAAAGCAGATAAGTGACTGTACAGTTATTTTTTCATTTTGACACACATCTCTCAACTCTCTCACCGTCACTGTCGGTCCCTCCACAACTTCCTCCTGTTCCCCAGCAACCAAATCACGTGTCTTGCCATGTAATTTTGTGATTGGCTGGTGTGGTGCCTTTTTCCACCAATAGAAACGTGTTTTTTCGCTCGCAAACTTTTCCTGCTTGCGGACACTTTCATGAGAGAAGTCCGTGTTGACCGTCTCTTCCTGCACCAAACGCGCAGCAAACGTGACGGTAATGCTAGCGAAAAAGCGTGACGTACATTATTTATCATAAGTCCGGTTTTACTTGGCCTATCGACACAATTTAAAAACTGGTACACAGCTTGAAGGCTGCTCCAACACATACGTCGGACCGAGACTCACTGAGGCTCCATCTTGCTGCTGTCATCTTAAATACGTCACGTGATTTTGACCTGCCGGCGCGTTAATCGACCTCAGAGGGTTGCACAAATATAACTTTAACCTCACAACCTCAAATGTTAAATAAAGATTTTCATATAAAAAAATAAAATAAAAAAATAACCTCACAACCTCAGAGCAGACAAAGTCGTGCGCCTCCCACCCAGGTTGGGAACCACTGCGCTAGGCGACAGCTGAAGGAAGGAAGGAGGGAGAGCCCTGATGCACCTCCCAGAGGTAGGAGGACAAATAGTTGGTCACCAGGATGAGAGGTGCCCCCGACAATGCTGTGTGCCCTCCACCGACATTTCTTAGACTGGACAGCCTCAGCGGTGGGGATGCCGTCACCTTGTCTGTCTTTTTCAAGATAGCCCGAACTGTGCAGTCAGGAAACGTTACAGGTGTGCACTTGAGATCAAAATGAAGGCCAAATTTGAAGATGGGTGTAATTACTACTGAGTAGTCACTGGTCAGAATGATATCATGTGAGTGAAATTATGGAAAGAGATTCCTAGCATTGTAGTCACACCCACTCCCCCAGGATGTTGTTGTCTGTGATGGCTGCAATGACATTAACAGTCAATACTAAAACGTGATTTCAGCAAACTCCTTGACTCCCATACGCTCAGTGGTAAATGGATCTTTATCTCCAGCCCTATCCCTCCACTCAGCCATGACTAATGCCTCCACACATGGCTGCAGTTAACCTGTACTGCCTGCATCACAGATTTCATTGACAATTTTAACCTCCTCTGGAAACATCCTTCTTCTGTTTTGATGGCATTGGGCTCAATCGTTTAGGCTCACACGCATTAGCTGACAATTGATTCCACTCTATCAAAATCTTTCCATCACACTAATTGTCCTCCACTGCATGATGTCATCCAATCCTGGTCACTTCAGGTCACCTCCATGAATCTCCCCCACAAACTGCATAGATCCCCTCTGTGGTTAGAAGTGCCTACTAGCACCTGCTGAAGCACAATTCTGCTTGGAATTACTCCTCTGGGCTAATGACTCCTACTATATATACAGTTGCCAGTATTATTTACACAAAGTAATAGTCTATGGACACTGTATATGGTGCTTTTAAGTGCATGCTCATTTTCAAATGGAAATATGGTATCAACCTATCATGGAGGGCAGACCAGGCTGTATGATTTCAACCTTTCTATCCTTGCTTTTGTCTCATTTGTCTTTCTTTCAAATTGTGCTTTTAATCTTATTTCTTTTTTGTATTATTATTATAATTTTAGATTCATTATATAACATTTCTATGAATGTTCTTCATTTGTTCAGGACTTGGAGATCTATTTGATGTATCGAGAGTTTGATTGATTGTTTGACCACATATTACCACATAATGCTCTCAGTGAAATGTGAATGTGAGATGTGTTGAAAAATGTCTTGTTGTGTAGTTACAGAGAGACTTTAAAGAAATACACTTGAAGTTTTGTCAGTGATCTGAATATTTTTGTTGTCTCCAGCAGGTTTTGAGTTCCTCAAATATGGATCCAGGGACCAATTTAGATCTCACCATTGTCCTTCTGGGAAACACTGGAGTCGGGAAAAGTGCTTCAGGAAACACCATCCTGGGATGCCAGGCATTTGATTCAAGACCCTCCTTCAAGTCGGTGACGAAAAATATCACTGAAGCAACTGAAATTGTCTTTGACAGACAGATCTCAGTAATTGACACTCCAGGAATATTTTTTGCTAAGGAGGAAATTACAGCTTGGTGTCAAGACCTCCTTCAGACCTCCAGACGTTGTCTGTTTCTGGTGGCTGTCAGCGTTGGACGGTTCACTGAAGAACAAGAGAAGGCCCTGAAGGCAACTATTGAAGTCCTTGAAGTGATAGATGCGTTGAAAAAGAGTGTTTTGCTTTTTACAAATGGTGACGCATTGATAAGGATGTCATTGGAGGATTTTATCTTTGAAGATGAAGAAGGCTCACTTCCAGACATTGTTGAAAAATTTACTGGAAGGTATCATCTGTTCAATAATGTAAATGGTGGACAGGAACAAGTTAAACAGCTGCTGATAAAGTCAGACCATCTTCAAACCGGTGACCAAGGATTGCAAGGTATCATGTTATAAAGTTTAAACCACCGTACTGCCAACCTTTAGTAGTCCCAGCAGAAAACTACTGCTGGTCATTAGTATTAGCTACCAGAGTGGGGCTGTATGTCTGCACTGCAAAATCATAAGCTTATCTTATATGGAAACATATTGATGAAAAAGTTCCAGTGTGAAGTGACTGAGCACAGGGTGGGGCTGTTCTCCAGGTAAAGGGCATCACTGGTGAGAGACATGTGTGCATTTAAATTGAGCACTTTAAAGATACAGTGTGTAATATATTGGGTATTTAACGGCATCTTTTCAGCTATTTAATGATGAGTTTCTAGATTGCAACTCTAACTCGCACACCCTTCCTTTTCCGAAGACGGTGGCAAAGCTCCAGAAGCTCCAGTGGCCCTGACTGAAAATAAATACATTTTCTAAATATGGGCTCTAAATATTTTAATGAGCATAAATCCAAACAAATCTTGCTAACGCTACTTAGCCACCAGCTCTTTGAGAGGCATGAGCTGAAGCTACGGTGGGCCTAATATTTAATGTTACACGTGGCGCCATTTCTCTTTAGTGAAGCTAATGTACTGCAAAGAAACATTTTACATGATGTAGGTTTCGTACCATTAGCAGTGGGGGGAATATTTATTACAGTCGGTTGTAATCTTTAACGTTACTCTTACCTGTCCAGCAGAAAACAGGACACTCCAACATCAGCCTGCAAACATATCTCAAACCACAGAGATATCAATCTTTGAAAGGCAACTCCTCGACAATGATTTACGCTCCTGTAATTTTTCTTGTACAAAATAAGTATGATCATCAATCCTTTATCAGATTGTTGTTGCAAACTTCTCACAATACAAATTGTTTAGCAGGAAACAGCAGCTCGCTCTTCTTTTTCTTCATCTTCCAACCCAGTCATTTCCAGCAACCACGCGAAACGCGAAAGGCCTTCACTAGCAAGGCCTTCACTAGCGCAAGGTCTGTCTGTTCTGTAGAAACACGGCGGTGCAACACGGCAACCCCCATGGAATAATCTGTCCTGGGGAAAATTCAGTTTTTACATACACAGACACATAGGCCTGAAATACACACACACAGGACCTATAGACATGTCAGAGTGATAGGGCTGCTAAAAGTACTACTACCACTTCATTCTGCCTTTCTTACTCTATACTATAAGGACCCTGTTGGAGAGTTACAGACAGTAGGTTATTATGAAATCATCTCATATTTTCAGAGTTTCATGTTATGTTTTCTTTTCTCCAGCTTCTACTTCTGGGGTTTCTGTCAGGCTGAAGGAAACAAGGATTTTGCTGCTAGGTCTGCCTGGAAGAGGGAAGAGTGCATCAGGGAACACCATCCTGGGATCAGAGCAGTTTAAAACAGACTCTGACTTTGAGCCAGTCAGTACTGAGAGCATCTGCAAGTCAGCAGATGTGGCAGGTCACCGAGTCACAGTGGTGGACACTCCAGGATTCTCTGATGAAGTTCTGACTCCTGAACAGCTGTACATGGAGATCATGGAGTCAATCACAAAGGCCAGTCCAGGACCACATGCATTTGTCATTGTGGTGAGGGTTGGCCGGATGTCCAGAGCAGACTCTAACCTGCTTCAGCTGCTACCAAATTTATTTGGAAATGATGCGCTAAACTACACAATGGTGCTTTTTACTCATGGAGATGAGCTTCGAGGTCAGTCCATTGAGGAGAAGATCCAGTCTAGCCGCTCTATTAAAGAACTGGTCTCTATGTGTGGCGGTAGATACTGTGTGTTTGACAACAGAGGAAGAAAGAGCAGACAGCAGGTTCAGAACTTCATGAATACAGTCGATGACATTGTCACAGCTAACAGAGGAAAGAACTACACCTCTGACATGTTCGAGATGGCCAATACATTCATCAATGAAGCTGAAAGAGACCAGCAAGGCCAAACAGCTGGAACTAATGAGACACCACAAGAAACTGCTCGGAGACGATTGAGGCCTTTCTTCAGAAGGAGTTGGTTGGTGGCAATCAGAAAGTTTTTCATGGCATGCCTCTGTGTTAATCCGCACACCTCATCAGATGATGAAGTCATACCACTTGTATCCACAAATCCGGAATGAACCAAGTATATTCATTGATTCAGTGGTTGCTTGAGAAGCTCAAACATCCACAGGGAAGTCAGGTGTGAGGAGATTATATCAAGAATAGTAACACGGTAAACCAAGATAAATAGAAAAACATTATCTAAAGGCGTTTTAGATGAGCTTCTAATGTCAGAGAGTATGTAGTCTGTGTAATGTTATAAGGAAATATATTCTAATCTGGGACCTGGCGTTATTCAGGAACAACAAGGGACCTAACATACTCCTTTGGGCAGAAGTGTCCAGAATCTAGCCCGCAGGCCAATCACAGCCGATGGTCAGCTTTTATATGGCCTGCAGCATTTGCCTTTGATGTTATCATTTATGGCCTGCCAGCGTTGTGTAACAGAATTAATAAATCATACAGGTTCAAAATGCAGTTCCTCTTTTCACAACATGGTGGCAGCACCAACTTTGTCTGGCAGTGCGAACCATGCTGTGACCCCTTGACCCCAATTTCTGCAATGGCGAAAGGAAAAACAGGAAAGTTGAAAATGAGGGTTACCGCCTCAAGGAGAGATGGACATTGCAGTATTTTTCACTGAAAACCAAAGCAATTGTGTCTACCTAATTAGTCAAGGAATTCAATGTAAAGAGACACTACCAAACAAAAGATGCTCATTCATACAACAAGCTAACAGGGAGCTACCGTGCTGAAAAAGACTCATCGCTGCCTTGTGCCGTGTTCCGATATCCATACTTCCCGTACTTACTTTACTTAGTACTGAGTACTTAGGGTGTTCCAATATCGATCGCGGTGAAAAGAAGTGTACCTAAAGGACCCGGATTGTGCCCTCATAACGGTGATAAAGCAGAGTGTGCAATGATGTACATTTTACGCACTCGACGGCCGCCATCTTGTCTACGTAGCGGAAGCCAGGCAGAGGCACTCAGCTTGAAATTTTTTTTTTAAATGGCTACCAAGATGACAGTGCCTGTAGCTCCCGAACCTTGCAGATGTAGGATTGTAATTGTTAAAAAGTAAAGTCGTAGAAGTCTTTTGTTCACCGTTCAAAGCAGGATGTTTTTGGCGGGGGACGAGCCACGGCGGCTGTCGCGATCGTAATTTACGGTAAGTGCACCACGGAGTATTAGATTTGGAACACTCTCCTGCTGAAATCTGTGTACTTAGTAAGTGCGGATAGTGTACTACGTTTCAGTGTACTCATGGAAGTATGAATATTGGAACACAGCATTGGTCTCACAACAGCGCTTCTTCTCGCGGGTCCATAAGTCAAATGAAAACACCACCGAAGCAAGCTACGAAGTGGCTATGTTTATCGCTAACATGGCAAACCTGTCATGGCAGGGTGAGTTTATCAAAAAGGCAAAGAGGATGCTGAGCTTGTTCGGCTCCGCATATTTGTGTGAGCAGACATTTTCAGTCATGAACTTTAACAAGAGCCGCCTCAGGTCAAGACTCAGTGACTCCCACCTGCGTGACATTTTACGCATTTCAACCACACCTGGCCTGTATAATAAAGTCAAGAGCTCAGTATCACCCTTCTCATTAATGTCAGTTTCCTGTGTCTTGGGCATTTGAAATGAACAAATACTAGGTTCTGAGTGTTTTGAATTTATGTATAAAGATCTGATATGTCAGCGTTTTAAATGGTAATATCACAAATGATAAACACATGCACATTATGGCACTAATTGTATTTGTCTTTTCAAGATGTGTCTAACTGTTAGTATTATCTATCTTTTGGTTAGGGTTTGGGTTAGGGCACAAAGGCTTACTTTTTGAATGATCTTGTGTGAAAGACGGAACACGTTTCATACATTAACTTAAATGTTAACAGATAACATTAATTTCCTACAATATGTTATGTTTAAAATGAATCTGATGTAATCATATTGATAAGCCTCATTGCAAATTTCTGGCTTTCCAGACAGCTTGTTCTTTATGTTATTTGAGTCTTGAGATCTGAAAGAAAGTCAGAATTGCTTTTAAGATTGTCACACCTCAGTGGGCTTACATTTGGTTACATTCTCCTGTAAAAAAGAAAGGAAAAAAAGACAATTGCTGTGTCATTGCAAATCAATTTGTAAAATAACTGGAATTATATGTAACTTTTGTGGTTCAAAAAGTCTCCAGAGGGGCCCTTGGGTAATTTCACATTATCAAATCTGGCCCTCAACAAAAATGTTTGTTGTGGGCGGCTGTGGCTCAGTGGGTAGAGCTGCATGTTGAAGTGTCCTTGAGCAAGATACTGAACCCCAATTTACTCCTGGTGAGCAGATGGCGCCTTGCATGGCAGCCTCCGCCATCAGTGTATGAATGTGTGTGTGAATGGGTGAATGTGGCATGTATTGTAAAGCGCTTTGAGATGTCAGTAGACTGGAAAAGCGCTATAAAAATGCAAGACCATTTACCCCTGCCTTTGGGAGACTCCACAACAAGTATTTACTCACAGAGTCAAGCAAACCTTTCCTATAAATATGAATGCCTTTTATTTTTTTTTACATATTTAGTATTGCAGTTAATGTTCAGTTCTTATTTACTCTTGTAATGATTAGTTGTAAAATGCTGTAGTACAAATATATATATATATACATATACATATACATATACATATATATATATATATATATATATATATATATATATATATATACATATATTTATATATACATATATATATATATATAGCAGTTGCCCCCTGTCGTGGCCCAATTGTTGAAAAACGCGTGCTAAAGTGCCCTCCTGGGAATCAAAAAAGTGTGCCAAAGTGCCCTCTTGTTTGGCAAAACACACTAAACTGCCCCCCTGGCTGAATTAAACAAGATAAATTGCCCTCTTGGAAGACAAAATGCGTGCTAAAGTGCCCTTCTTTTCACCCCTGCCCTTCAAAAAGCCTTCCTTGCCATTTTTGCCCCTCACCTGTGTCAATCACTCCCTATATTTAAGCTTGTGTTTTCTCCTCACTATTTGTTGATTAGTCTTTGTGTCTCACCAGCCACCCAGGTCTGTGTTCCACTTGTGTCTATCTGGTTTGTTTAGTTTTACACTTGTTAATTTCTGTTTTGTCATCAGAGTTTTGACCATCTGCCTTTGCTTTAATGGGCTGCACCTGCCTGCCTTTGTTGCTTGGACTGTGGATTTCAGATATTCGGAGGTTTTTGTAGATCAGCTCCTTTTTAAGTGCACTTTTGTTTTCAATCAGCCTGCCTCCATATCTATGTTTGGGTCCCCTTTTGTGTAACTAAAAAAGATGACAAAATAAAGCATTTGCTATCCTGTGTTAGTTGATTAATAATATGAATTCTAAGTACTTCCGCTGGTTTTCATTATATGCCACATACATTGACAAGCAGGTATTCAGATTGCAAGTATGTAGTCTTCAGATATTTGACAGAAACCAAATGATTCCTTTAAAGTTAGAGGCCAGTTCTCTCTTTACAAAAAACAAACAAACGTATTAATGACAACTGCAGGGACATAACATTTGAATATCCTGCTCTTCAGTACTTTCTTTTCTTCAATCTCAAGTAGTTGTTTGCTCGCTCTCACACTTAGTATTCAGAATTTTAAACATTTTGAACTGTTGTTTGTTTAAATTATGTTCGTTAATATTCCACAATTTAACAAAAAGCAAAAGAAGAGATAAATATACATTTTTCTCTTTATTTCTCACACATTCAATTCATCACTCATGAAAATTATATTATGGTGAGATAAATGAGAAAAACAAAACGTGTATGTTAATTCATTTATACATATTCTAGCATGAGTCAAAGTGATTTGCAGATAAAACAAATTACACTGTTTCTGAACGTTAACAACAGTCAGTTTATAAACTGAAAGAAAAGTTCATTATTAATTATTATCAATTAATTATAAAAGGATCGTTTATTTTCAGTAGTAGTAGTTCATATGAATACATGGATGGTATGTAATGATAAAGCAGAACTTTATACTTTTCTGAATGAAAGTGCAGCTGGTTTTACAAAAACACAAGAGGTTAAAAGTCAAACCGAGAACAGTCAAAAAATCCTAAAAATCCAAAATATTTACATCAAAACAAAAACAATGAACTGCCTCAAAATACTAAAACTGCCATGAAATCAAATACAAGATGCAAGAACTCAAAGCAGTATCGATGTTTTCATTATAAAAGTCTGCTTCTGAGTAGGTGATAGTAACTAAATCTTTAACTAATTTTTATTGCAGACTATGAACCAAAGTCATTAGAGGACCAGTTCTGTTACATGCAGGAACAGAACCGGGTCATTTCATGGTAGAATCAAACTCAACACATACAGAATCTCATTAAAAGCTTGAATGAAGAAGTTGAACACATTATCCAAGCTGACAGCAGCAGTCACAGCTGCTAAATTCAAAAAGGACAGTTGGTAAGAGAAATGGGCAACTGTGTGAATGCGTAAATTAATATTATCATAATATGACTGCTTAATCATAACTACAAAAGTGGATCTGACTGTAATTATGTGTATTCCATTACATTGATTACGTTGATTGGATGTATTCTCGTGGCGTGTTTATGGCAGTTTCAGCCTTTCTTTCTGCTGAAATCCTCAAAGAAGTGAAATATACAACAAAAATATATAAATATCAAAATAGAATTCTAAGCAGTTAGTAGGCTCACTTTCATATGATATTAGTACATGTTTAAGGCTTTAATGCTTCAATAAATGTGATATTTGTCTAAAAATGTATGATGAAAGAAGAAGGCACATCTGTTGGACTGGTTCTAATCATCAAGATCATGTCCCATGTGATGAAGTCTGTTTATAGCCTAGCTTAATGTTAGCTTTTTACTGCAAGAGATTTAATTTGCGCTCTAAAAATCACATCGTAGCGTTCATCTGTTAAGATTATCTTGCTGATCAAAACCTGTTAGTATCATAAAGACTTGTGTTTGACACAGAGATAATTTTTGGCAATAATCCAAAATCCAATTAAAAAATCCCATAGGCTTCTTGTGGAGGGAACCAGGGTGATGCCAACTTATGGGTTCGCGAACAAAATACATAAGCCCCACAACACTCTATGATGTCATGGTTTGGGTTTTTGGTTATTTGTTCCTGTTTTATGTTGTATATCAGTGGTTCTCAACCGGTGGGGCCCACCCCCCTGGGGGGGCACAGACACTCTCCCGGGGGGGCGCGAGTAGGCTACAGGATGGGAGGGGAAAAAAATCTGAAAAGAAAAAAAAAAAAATCATGAAAATTCCCCCCATGTCGAAATGCAAGTGGTTGGACTATTATAACACAGAAAACAAATCATCCTTCTGGCGACTTTTTTGTCAAAAGCGACTAGTGACAAATCTAGTGACTTTTACTGGTGTTATTGGAGACTTTAGTGGTGTTTTGAGACTCTGACTTGAAAGCACGTATCACTCTGCAGTCACTGTGCTCA